>VDFB02337078.1:37688-243680 GCA_007258455.2 Sequoia sempervirens | reverse complement strand
AAGAATAATTTACCTTGAAGACATGATGCAATTGATCTCTTTCGATGCAATCTAAAAATGGTAATTCCCATGCCCGTACAGCTTCTAGGACTTTGTAATTCCTAGCTCGATACTCCATTAGCTTGATAGATCCTGGTAACAACAAAGACGCCTCAACTCGTGACGCAACGAAGAACTAGAAGACACCTTCGGTTGAACGATTGCAAGACTTGCTAGAGACAAACTTTAACAAAATTTTCTTTACTTTGCTTAATTTGTGAAGAGCATCGACTAAATAAATATCCCCGTAATCACATTTCCCAAACACTAGTCTTGGAAATGAAAAAATTAAATGTTAACACGCTTCAAATCTTCTTCACAAGGACAAATCTTGAAGGGTTTGCCAATTCACATGAGATCTTACAACATCGTGATGAGTGTAGAATATTTCATTCTTTTTTCCTTATAATTTCCTCTTTATCACTGTCTTTTTCCATATTCCTATCACCATTTGCTGAAGGAACCTTAATATTTAATAAAATATGGAAAAGAAATTAGGATTAATAAATTGCTGAAAATCATGATAATTTTGATTGTTTTGTGTCCAAATGGCAGGAGATGGTTAGAGAGGAAGTTGAAGCTGCTACGAGCATGAGGACCTCAGGAGATTGGTGGAATGAAATTAGCAAGACTTTATTAGTGACCAATCATTTTTGTTTAGGATGCTTCGTTTTAACGTTAAAAGTGGCCTGCGGCCCTTTGTCGTTTTTCATAGACTCTTGGTTGTGAGTGGTTGATAGGCCAAATGAACAAATAAACTTATTTACTTATTGATAATATGATTGATATATGTGTGTGTGTGTGTGTGTGTATCCTGAAACTCAAATAGATATAAAGATAATAGAAATCACATATTGGTATTAGATCCACGTTTATAATTTCTTGTTGCAATTCAAAGGAATGATAAGTAGCGTGGAATAGTTCTGTGATTGTGAGCTTCTAATCACCCAATAGCCGGTGAAGGTAGGGCCCACTTCCTCGATTGTTGGTGATCTTTTCATTTCTGTGTGTGGTAATGTATGTTGCTTCATAATTATTCAATTTGTTTCATATTGTTTATTGTGTTATCAGATTCTTATTAGTTTACTTAATGTCTATGAATGTATTAAGTCTCTATTGGCTTTTTTAATACTTATCAGTTTGCATAATCGATTAACTATAATTGAAGAATTGAATAGTTAATTGATATTGAAAGTATATCTACATTCAATAACATAACTTATAGAGATTTTACTTCTATTTATTGCATAGTTAATTCTATTTATTTTATTTCCAAAAAGGTTTTCATTCTGTTAGAGATTTTTTATTATGTTTTGCTATGTTCCAGTGATCTGTTCTTTGCTGCAAAGTCATTTCTTCACGGGTTATTGTCACATATGTGACAAGAAGTCTGCAAACTAGATTTCTGTTCAAAAATAGATTACATTAGTTTGCATCCATCAAACCTTAGTTTATTGATTGCAACCCTTCGGCATATTGCCACAACATGGTTCAAAAGCCTACATTCCCAAATTGACACTTTAGGATGAATTGAGGAAGCCATTTCTAAGAATTAATTCATATCCATTACAAGAACAATTTGAAACCATAGTTTTTTCCAATCATTTTGGTTCCATTGTAGGGGAATGGTGTTAAAGGCTTGTATTTCTAGTAAACTAAGCTAGGAGCATTGCGCTAAGGAGAAAGTCCATGTGATATTCGACCTCGTTTGGGTAACTACCCTTAGTTTTCTTTTTCATAAGTCATTTAGGTGCATGAATTGTAGTAGGGATAGTAAAGGGAGATTTGTTAAAAAGGACAAAGGGAGTATTAAACAATCAAAAAAATTAGAAAATAATTCAAAATCATTAGTTGAGGGAGGCAACTCACAACAAGGGAAATTGAGAACTAAATTACAACCCTTAGAGTTACCCGAACCCCATCTTGAGAAGTGTGTTATAGACTCTACTACTACTGAGACACCTATAGGTACCCATCCAAGTTCTTCTGAAATATTACAGAAAAAGGTTGAAAAAATCTTTCAAGAAACCTACAGGCTAGAAGTTGGTCCATTCTCAGATGAAACCCAAGAGCCATTTAGAACCTATTTTACCCCTTGGGCATTAGACGTCATGGATCCCAAAAACAATAACAACAACAAAAACAACAAAAACAACAACAACAATGATATTAGGGCATTGGCCAACAATAATCCGGTTACTTTTGAGTTTCCTATCACATATTCCAAGCAAGATGCTCCTATGAAGAATATTCCTCATTCAGCTTTACCTATTTTTTGTGGCCTTTCGATTGAGGATCCTGACATGTTTTTTTTTGAATTTGATGTGTTGTGTCACAACTATGATTATCAAAGCAACGCGAAAAATCTTAAGCTATTCCCTGCCACATTGAAGGATGCATCCCTGCGATGGTTTATGAACCTCAGAAATATTAGAACATGGGAATTTAGGAAGGAGTTATTCCTGAACAAGTACAAGGAGTATTGCAAAACAAAGGAGATTTAGGATGAAATCTTCCACATGACACAAAAGGAAGACGAGTCTGTGGAGGACCATCTTGAATGCTTCATGTTCAGTCTTCAACGATCTTGCCAATTGGGATTAAATGAGGATGATATTAAAATGTTGTTTCTTAGAGGCATAAGAGATGATGTTATGGAGGCATTGAACTTAATAGGTAAAGGGAATATTTCTAAAATGGAATTTGATGATATCTGTGATATTTTCAAGAACTATTCCAAATCTCAACACTCATGAAGGAACTACCAAAGCAAGTATTATTTTGCAGGAACTTCGACGTGCATCACTAAGCATGAGATAGGTAATCTACTTGAGGACCTTAAGACTGATTTGTTAAGTCATATGGGTAAACATATAAACACTTTATGTACACAAAGAAAGCATGAGGAGGCTAAAAAAGCCTTGGTTGTCTTTTGCCCCATTTGTCGAAAGAAGCACAATAGTGAGGAGTGTCTGTATAATAGAACACATATATCTTCTTTAGAAGAAGCTAGTAGGGACACTACTCTAAAACCTCTTCCTGTAGGGATGGTCGATGTAGAATACACAAATGAACCTGTTTACTTCATGGCCCAAAGAAGACAGTGGCAATCAAGAGCAATGCCCCCACCAGATTACCAAGTTTCATCCCAAAATCATTTTCAACAAAATTCCTTCACAAACTAGTTTGGATGGTATGGAAATGGGAAACACCCTCCATACTACCCTCACTAGTCACAACAATACTCACTTGCTCCGCAATCGTGGCAACTATGGCGAGTACCACCACCACCCTATCCACAATATCAATCATTTCTGTTGTATCCACCACCTCCAACAATAAACCCATATTAGCAATCCCAACAACTCTTACCACCTGTCTCGATATCTAATCAACCTTCTAGCTCGACCGAACCACCAAAAGCTACACCAATGCCTGCACAATTGACACCTAATCCAAACAATAAGGTGACTCAACTAGTTTATAATAATGAAGTGATAGGATTCCCGACTTATCCTATCAATGCATTAGAGATTGACAGTGTAAATCTGAGGTCAGGAAAGAACCTTCAAGGACCGACCATTACTGAATTTGAATACCATCAGGTTGAGCCCGAAGAAGAGAAACCAAAGCCAACATTTCTAGATAGGTTGCAAGATCCACCAAAGCAACAGGAAACATTTCAATCTGATTTTGATTTTATGAATGAGTTACACAATGTTAACATTAAGATTCCTTTGTTGCAGGCTATTCAAGATATTCCTGTATACACTAAGGCGGTTAAAGAACTTTGTGGGAAGAAGAAATAGAAGAAGAAAGACCCTAAGACAGTCCAAGTCATTGGACAACTTGCTAACTTGATGTTGGGGAAGATTTCAGTCCCTAAGTATGTGGATCCCGATAGTCCAATGATTAAGGTATGTATTGGTGACATAACTATTCCGAATACACTTATGGATCTAGGTGCAACTATAAATGTAATGACTAACGAGACTAAGGAGAGGTTGGCCCTTCAAGGACTAAGACCTACTCCAATAGTCTTGCAAATGGTTGATCATTCCCTCTTAAAACTAGAAGGTATGATCGAAGATATCATTATTTCTATTGAGTCTTGGGAATATCCAATAGATTTTATGATTTTACAACCAAAAATTAAGCTGGGGGGATATCCCTTGATTTTAGGAAGACCTTGGATAGCTGCTGCTAATGTCTTCATTGATTGCAGGTTTGAAAATATGGTGATCTCGAATGGGGAGAAAACAAACTTGTTGACATTGTACCCTCCAGCACAACCATTATTGGAAACAGAGGATCCATTGTGGATCGATAGTGATGTAGAGGAGCCTCTACCTATTTTAACAATATATCAAAGTAAGGGATTTGAAGATGTTTCAGAAGCCACTGTTATTAATCATTTATTGCAAAATCGTTGTTTAATTGATAGTGATCTTGAGCCAATGATTTTTCCTATGGACATGGGTGATAACTGCCCATTTGGAAATTTTCCATTAGTGGGTAGTTCACAGTTTGTTTAGCACTTTATCACTTTGCACCAATTATTACCACATGATTGTATATACCGTCCATTTTTGATGTCTAGGGATATTGATCCATCTTCATCCAATTCACAACTACTTGTCGGAGATACCCCTGTACAATCTCAAGCTACTGAAATCTTACCTTGTAAAATACTTAACATCAATCCTGAATTAGATGCCTGCCAATTGAAGGAACTCCTTGAGATATTGTTAGCCCATAAAGAATCCTTTTCTTAGGATTATCAAGATATGAGAGGCATTCATTCCGCTACTTGTACACACCATATCTATATAGAGGAAGGAAGTAGGCCTATGTGACAACCCCAGAGAATGTTAAACCCAACTTTATGAGAAATAGTAAAGGAAGAACTTAAGAAGTTGCTCAATGTAGGATTTATCTACCCCATATCAGATAGCCAATGGGTGTCCCCACTTGTGGTAGTACCTAAGAAAAATGGAAAGTGGCGAATATGTGTCAATTATAGGGCCCTTAACAAGGCCACTAAGAAAGATCATTTACCACTTCCTTTCATTGACCAAGTCCTAGACACCTTAGCTAGGAAAAAGTTCTCCTTTCTTGATGGGTTTAGTGGGTACCAAGACAAAACTAATTTTACCTTCCCTTGGGGAACATTTTCCTACAATTTCTTACCTTTCGGATTATGCAATGCACCCGCTACTTTCCAACGAGTTGTTTTAAGTATTTTTGCTGATTTAATTCATGATTGCGTAGAAGTGTATATGGATGACTTTACTGTTTATGGTAACACATATGATGAAGCTAAGGAAAATCTTGAGAAAGTAATTAAACGATGTATTGATACTAATATTTCCTTAAGTCATGAAAAATGTCATATCTTAATGATTGAAGGTATTGTGTTGGGTCATTATATCTCTGAAAAAGGAATTGAGGTAGATCCAAAAAAGATCAAGATTATTCAAGACTTGCTTGTGCCTAATTTTCCAAAGGATGTACGTAGTTTCCTAGGACATGCTAGTTATTATCGCAAGTTTATTCAAAATTTCAGCAAGATTGCCTCACCTTTGTTTTTGTTACTAGGAAAGGATGCAAATTTCTCATGGACAACAGAATGCCAGCAAGCTATCAAGGAAATCAAAGGTAAGCTCATCACAACACGTATGCTTTGAGGACCAAATTGGGAACTATTGTTTCATATACATATCAATGCATCAAATACTTTGATGGGAGTTGTCCTTGGAAAAAAGGAAGACACCCTCTTTTATGCTATTTATTATATCAGTAAGAATTTTACTGGTGCAGAGGTAAATTATACTGTTACTGAAAAAGAGTTCTTGGTTGTTATTTATGCAATAAATAAATTTTTCCACTATATGACAGGATATAAAAATTTTGTACATACGGATCATTCAACTATTATATTTTTGATGAACAAACCTATTGTTACCAGACAAGTGATTCGATGGTTACTTCTTTTATAGGAGTTTGATATTACTATCCTTGACAAGCCAAGGCGAGAGAATGTGGTGGTCGATTTTCTCTCCAAACTGTAGCATGAAGATGAACCAACCCTAGTTGACGATACTTTTCTAGATGAACATCTTTTTGCTATATTAGCAAAAAGTCTGTGGTACACTGACATGGAAAAATACTTGGTTACTTGTAGGTTCCCACCTCATTTCTCTCCAAGGGAACGTCAAAACCTGGTAGGACTCAATGGTGATTACACATGGATTAATGGGATGCTCTTCCGATGATTCCATGATAATATCATGTGTTAGTGTGTGCTTGAAGAAAATGTCTTCGACATTCTATGTGCATGCCATACAAAACCTTGTAAAAGAAATTTTTCTGCCCATAGGATCACCCAAAATATTCTCATCGTCAGTTATTATTGGCCCACACTCCACAAGGACAGCAAGCGTTATGTTCAACATTGTGACAAATTCCAATGTATGGGGCGGCCTACCTACTCTGACGAAATGCCTTTACATCCTTAGTTATCTATAGAACCATTTGAAAAGTGGAGGTTAGATTTTGTAGGGCCCATTCATCCTCCCTCTCAGAATAAAGAATATATCTTGGTTTGTACAAATTATGTCACTAAATAGGTAGAGGTAGTAGCCTTAAAGCATGCTAGGGATATTAAGGTTGCTAACTTCTTGCATTATGATATTTTTACCAGGTATGGTATGCCTCGTGAAATTGTCACAGACCAAGGAGCATAGTTCACCGCTGACCTAATTTTAGAATTGGTACGACAATACAAAATTAAGCATCGGAAGTCTTCCCCATACCATCCACAAGCCAATGGATAGGTGGAAGTAACCAACTGAGAACATTCTTACGAAGACAGTAGCATTGCAAAAGAAAGATTGGGCAGAAAGACTTCTTGAAGTAGTTTGGGTCTATCGCACAACCTGGAAGATAGCTACATGGATGACACCATATGAGCTTGTTTATGGAAAGCAGGTTGTCTTGCCAATTGAATTTGAAGTGAAGACTCTATGCACTACCCTTGAGCTTGGGATGAATCTCAATGAAGCACAAAAGGAGAGACTTTCTCAAATCCATTCACTTGATGAAATGCATCAAGAGGCTCTTTTCCATATAGAGATGGTATAGAAGCAAAGAGCATAGTGGCATGATCACTTCATTCGGTCATGGACATTCCAACCAGGAGACAGGGCATTACTCTATGACTCACAGTTTCAATATTTCAAGGGGAAGTTCCACACTCGCTAGCTCGGTCCCTATGAAATTCAAATTGTGTATGATAACGGTGATGTTTGACTGTGTACTATGGATTCCCAACGCACGACTCTTCTTGTTAATGGGCACTGTCTGAAACTCTAAAAAGGACCTCTTTCAAAGGAGACCTCCTTTTGTGATGTGGTGAAGGAACTTATTGTTGTTCCTTTTGGTCTCCTCCGGGATTGAGTATATAATAATAATAGTAAAAAAAAAGCAATAAAAGATCCAACAATGAAAACCCTTTTGGGCGTGGTTGGCCAGTTAATGTTTGAAAACCAGTTTCCAGCGAGCATTAATTGTTGAATAACCTTACTGGTGAAAACTAATTTTTTGGCACCACTAAGCGGTGATAGATTGAAAATTGGGTAATCGACAATCTATTGTCGTTAAAAAAAAAAAAAACCTCCTATCACTTTCCTGCCAAGGACCATTTTGCTTTGAGCTCTAGGTGCCTGGGTTAGGTGCTTGGGTTCCTCTCAACATTCATTTGGAGTCCCCTTTTGACCTCTTGTTCCTCACCATGAACTGTACCTCTCTTCCTGGGGGACAACAATGTCAATGGGAACATGCTCTACCTTCCTGTCATTTTTGGTGATAGGCACTACTGCGCATATCTTCTGGTTTGGGTTCGTGTCTTTTCTTTGCTAGATGCCTTTTTGTGTTTGCTATGAGGTGTTCACTTTTATTTCTTGCAGCTGGTCCCATGGTCCATTCACATATCTTTGGTGGCCTCGATGATTTTTCTTCACACATCGTTGGTTGCCAAATGGCTGAACCTCATTGGTCATCTTCTTTCACCGACAGATACTCTGCCTACCTGTCTTGATGTCGTCATCTCCTAGTCAACTACCTAGTAGCGTTCATCCTCCATACCGCCACATCTCTCTCCATCATTTCTACTTAGTTGTCCATATTCGACGATCTACTCTCGCGGCTGTCATCCATGTTGTACGAATCCCTGCTTGTTCCATCCACCTTATTTCCTATCACATCTCTACAGATATTCCATCTCCAACACACATTGTTCCCTCATTTCAAGGCATCTAGTGTACTTGCTTCCTATTTGGGTTCGTCACGTTCCTCTCTCACTCGTGGTGATTAGTAATTTATTTTTCTTATTTTATTTCCTTATTTTATTTTATATTTTATGTTTCCTTATGTCAAATGGAACGTTGCCTTGTGGACGGTTCAACCAATCAGCTAGGGGAGGGGTTGTCACTATCATCATTTCTTCCAAGGGTTTGCCACTTTTATTATTTCTGCATTAACCCCTCATTACTATATTTGCCATCATTCCCTATTAAGTATTCATTACCGGATTTAGCATTTGTTACTATTAAACCACCTACCAAAACCATATTTGTTTGAGTCATTGGTATTGAGCTACTGTGAGTTTTTGCAAACATGGAAAAAGGTCACCGCCCGTGTCATGAGCCCACCACTCTGCAAGGTTTAAAAATGCATGCCGAAGCATATGCAAAATTTTAGAAGGACCATTGGGATGTTTATTTCAAATGATTGAGAGGGTTCGATGAGAAAATTGCGCTAGAATTTTCCCATAATTTTCGCAACTAGAAAGCTACTGTTCTAGGGTTGGATATTATGATTACCATGGAAACCATTGCTGACGTTTCTGGACTTCCACTGGAAGGAGAACAATATTTCCCTAAGACATCCAAGTAGTCTATAGAGTTACACCCAACACGAAAGAAATTTTTGCAGAGGGGCGAATCTATGGAAATGGTTTCTAGGCAAGGCACCAAATTACAATCCTTACCAGCACATTGGAGGGAAGTTTCCAGATACATCATTCATTATATCACTTGTGAAGGTAGGTTTCAATATGTTTTTTCCCAACATTTCAAATTAATGTTGCATTTGTGGCAAGGGTTGTTGATTAATATCCCATATTTTCTATATCGTACCTTGCAATGAATGTCTAAAATAGTGAGAAGTGGTAAACCCCATTGTCTATCCCACCATGGTTTGATAAAACTGCTCGTAGTTCAAGAATTGAAATTATTGTCTCCTCCTGATGATTGGGACTCATTTTTCCATTCTCAGGATGACAAGGATACCAGACCCTTTGAGGAGGAGGAATCTTCCACAAAGGGTTCCTCTAAAGACAATTCTTTGGATGAAGAGTTTGTCTCTAACGAGTCACCTAAGCAAGCTAGTGAAAAGAAAAATAAAGAAATCTCTGATGAATCCTCTATAAAAACCACAAAACCTGGGAGAAGAATGACCTGGAGTACCATAAGGCAAGTTGCATCGAAGTCCTACAAGCCAAAACCCTCACCCCCAAGTGAGAAGGGTCATGAGAAAAAGAAATCCTTGGAACTACCACTCATTGATCAATTTGGTGATAGGAAGGGTTTCAACTAAGTTAGATAACCTAGCCCAGGTAGTTGGTAGTGTGTTGGGTTATGAGGAAATAGAATTTTTGTCCAAAGTAACTAGGAAACAAGGAAAATTCCACAAAGATTTTAGTATGGAAAAATTCCAGAAGATAAAAGAACGAGAATCCAGGCAACAAGCCAATGAGTATCCAAAAGATTCACCTAGTACTGACCTAGAGAATGGGCCAATAGAAAATCAACAGGAGAAAACAAAGGATGTTGGGGTCATGAAACCACCAGAAAAGAATTAGGAACAAGAGACAAAAAATGTAATGACATCAAAGATAGGAGCACAGGTTCCAGAGGAACCAATGGTCAATGTTGGTAATAATTCTCAAACATAGATCATGGCATAAGACATTGTCCATGAAGCAAAACAAGAGAAGGCATAGCATGATGATCTATTAGATGAATTGACTAATGATGTGAATAAAATTCTTCAGACTGAAAGCCATGAAGTTGAGGAGGAATTTGAGGAGGAAGATCCTCAAAGTGTAACTAAAAAAGAATTTCAGGATTTGAAAGCTAAATTGGCTAAAGTACAAACATAAAATCAGACCTTACAGAGATTGTTACAAGAAGCTCATTCCACTATCAATTCACAAGAAAAAGAGATAGGTGAACTCAAGGCTGAACTTAACAGAGTAAAAGTTTCTTAGATGTCTATTCAGGAACACAAGTAGAAGGTTCAGACAATAGAACAAAAATGGGTCGATGAGATCAAGGGCACTCTACAGAAGCTCACAACTCTACCTGGTTCATAACCTTTGCATGAGTACATGCAAATTGTCCAGCTGGGGGGAAATGATGAGTGTAGAATATTTCATTATTTTTTCCTTATAATTTCCTCTTTACTGTTGTCTTTGTCCATATTCCTATCACCATTTGTTGAAGGAACCTTAATATTTAATAAAATATGGAAAATAAATTAGGATTAATAAATTGCTGAAAATCATGATAATTTTGATTGTTTCATGTCCAAAAAGTAGGAGATAGTTAGAGAGAAAGTTGAAGCTGCTACGAGCATGAGGACCTCGAGAGATCGGTGGAATGAAATTAGCAAGACTTTGTTAGTGATTGATCACTTTTGTTTAGGATGCTTTATTTTAATGTTAAAAGTGGCCTGCGGTCCTTTGTCGTTTTTCATAGACTCTTGGTTGTGAGTGGCCGATAGGCCAAACAAACAAACAAAATTATTTACTTATTGATAATATGATCGGTATATATATATGTGTGTAAGATGAAACTTGGATAGATATAGAGATAATATAAATCACATATTGGTGTTAGATTTATGTTTATAATTTGTTGTTGCAATTCGAATGAATGATAAGTAGCATGGAATAGTTATGTGATTGTGAGCTTCTAATCACCCAATAGCCAGTAAAGGCAGGGCCCACTTCCTCGGTTGTTGGTGATCGTCTCATTTCTATGTGTGGTAATGTATGTTGCTTCGTAATTATTCAATTTGTTTCATATTATTTATTGTTTTATCAAATTCTTATTAGTTTACTTAATCTCTATGAGTGTATTCAGTCTTTGTTGGCTTGTTTAATACTTATCAATTTGCATAATTGATTAACTATAATTGAAGAATTGAATAGTTAATTGATATTGAAAGTATATCTACATTCAATAGCATAACTTATAGAGATTTTACTTATGTTTATTGCATAGTTAATTCTATTTATTTTATTTCTAGAAAGGTTTTCATTCTGTTAGAGATTTTCGATTTTGTTTTGCTATGTGCCAATGATTTGTTCTTTGCTGCAAAGTCATTTCTTCATGGGTTCCTGTCATATATGTGACAAAAGTCTACAAACCATATTTCTATTCAAAAATAGATTACATTAGTTTGCATCCATCAAACCTTAGTTTATTGATTGCAACCCTTCGGCATACTACCACAGCACAGTTCAAAATCCTACGTTCCTGGATTGACACTTTAGGATGAATTGAGGAAGCCATTTCCAAGAATTAATTCAGATCCATTACAAGAACACTTTGGAACCATAGTTTTTTCCAATCACACCGTAAAGCACAACTTTCCACCTCTTGATATTAAGTATGCAAGGTAATAATGACTAAGCTTGTTTAGTACTTTAAACCTACAAACACACAAATAAATGTTAGATATGGAAATCATCTCTAGCGGAAGTGTGTGGGGATCAAAATTAAAATAAGTACAAGTATCCAGTTTCCCCATGTGTGGATGGAGCTATTTTGAGATGGTTATGCTGATAAAACCATACTATCACTGTTCTAAATTTAGCCTTGTCCTTATTTTGTGAAACCCAAACAGAAATCCATTCCAAATATCCCATCATCATGCCACTTATTCCATCATTTAAACTTGTGCCCTGACAATTTTGAGAGAAGTGATCTCACCTTGATGCTATTTGAGATGTTCAAATTTATGCTTTTAATAATTACTCATTAAGCGAGTAGGCCTATGGCTACCCCAATCTAAATTATGCAAGATCACTTGACCCCTTTCTTTGATTTGTAACCCCTTTTTCTAACTTGTAAATGAAATTAACAAGTACTTTCTTTGTTTATTATTTCCATTAAATCTGGGAAGGCTTTTAAATTATTATCATTCTCCATGAAAAATATTTCCTCCTTATAACACCTCATATTTATATTTACATTTGTTTTGTGTATTTTGTAAATTATTTATTTATAAGTTGTTTGAATCATCCTACTAAATATAGAAACCCTAAATTCAACAGAAACTAAAATATTTACCCTACATAGAAAAAATGAACCTTAAATTGAATTGAAACAAAAATATTTACTCTACAAACAAAAATATGAACCCTAAATTGAGATTCAATCACACCTATAAACCACTATTGAGTCATCGGAAAATAAGTTTTAGTTATTGTTTAATGGTAAACCAACTGCCATTTAATAGTAAAAGTCTTCTGAATATTGGGTGAAGCATCCAAAAACTCATTTATCACGTAAAAGCTAGATAAATGTTAATTTTCCAACTAGATGGGAACATAAAACTATATACATTTGCAATATTTTTTGTCAATTGGGTGACAACTTTCTATTTTCATTTGTATTGCTTTATGTTTTAAATCTATATGTAAATATTTCAAAATCAAATAATACTTAATTTCTTTGAGAAAAAAATCTAGTTTGTCTAAATTTATTTTATTCCATTATTTGGCACTTATTATTAATTGTTTAATCTAGCCACTACAACTAGATTTTGTAGCACATGACATCCATATGTACCCATGCACAAACACCTAATCTCTAACATATTAACATACATTTATTTTTTTGTTGATGTAATCCTTTAACCTCGTTTAGGTGTAAGTGCTAGTATATATTCCTTTTTTATAATCGTATGAGGTTTCTAGATATGAATTGCAAATAAGATAGAAATTAGTCAGGGTGCCGCCACAATAATGGGTTACACTTTTTGGGACATCCCGATTTTTGCCCAAATCACATATTTTTAGAAAATACAATGATTTATGACTTTAAAGGTTCCATTTAAATTATTTTAATTAAAGAGGGATTGATCAAACCCCTTAGATCAAAACCCCCTTTGGATAGAACCTTGTTAGATTTAAACCATACTATAATTGAGTCTCTCTACACCTATCAAAATGCTGATAAAAAACCACTTTTGATTTACCTTTTGAGTGATCAAATGAATTCATTTAAAATTTATGCTTTGTAATCTGTAGCCCTTATTATAAGCTTCCTAAAAAGTATAATTTTAAATATGTTTAATTTGATTATTATATTTATTTCTTATTTCTTATGAATGTAGGATTTTCAATGAACATCAAGTTCTTTATTTCACACATACGAAAAAATAGAAAAATAGAGAAAAAAATTCAAAAAATAGATGTGCCCTAGGTATTGATGTCCTTATTCCAACAAAAAGAATAAGTTAATTCAAATGAATACAAAAAAAGTTATGCGTGTTGAAGTACACCTCTGTCCAAATCATAATTACGCTGACTTGGAAAATTAATTAAAAAAAATTATGTAACAAAAAATTATGAAAAAATATCCATCCCCTAGATATTGGTGTGAAAAAATTGCATTTTAAAAATCATAATTGTATCCTATCTATAAAAAAGTTATGTGCGCCGAAGTGAACATCACTTTTTAAAAATGTTGATTAGTAGAAAAAATAAGTTATTAAAAATTACATAAAATGATTCACAATTTATTTTTTAATTTTTTTTTTTAAAAATATAATTAGAATCTACACAAAATATCTAACAAATAACTAGTTTGATTCATCTTCAAAACCTTAATGGTTTAGCTGCTATAAGTGTAAGAAAGTGAATGTCCATGAAAAATCCTGATTTTAATGTCAAGTTTGGCCAAAAGTTGTAACCCATTATTGTGGGATCACCCCAAACCTTTAGACTAATTACTTAGTTTCACATTAAAATATAAAATTAGAATAGAATATTTATTTATTTGCTTTGGTAAATCATTTAATTAGATTGTGTGTAATCATAGTTATCTTCCTCTTCTATCACAATAGATGTGAACCTCCATTATTTTTATGACTATCCTTGGTTAAACCTTGATTAGGACTATCATTCAAACTTCTCTATTAGTATCTTCTAGCATTAGCATTTTTGACATCTTCCTTTAAAATAATTGTCACTATACCCTTCCTAAGCTTCCATATTTTGTAAACCTCAAAAGCAATTCCCTATAAAAAATCACACTTCATCACCATTTCTAATCATTTATTCATGAAATTTCATATCATATTTAGAGCTCTCAAGTATGCTCACTTTGAGAGGACAACAAGAAGTGTGGGTTCACCTTCTTCACCACCATGGTTTTTTGATCTATCCACATATTTTTGAAAACACTATGGATAAGTGCCTCATCATGGTCTTAAATGATCTTCCCTTTTTTCATAGGACCATCAATGATTTCCACATGTGCACTAATATCTTCCATAGATATCAACCTAGCTTCCCATTGTACACACTCCATTTATCATCATGTGGGAAAATAGTAATTACTATAATCTAGATTTATCTCCCCCATATTTTTTGTAATGCCTAACCTCAACAATGTAACAACCATGCATTGCCATAATCTTATCATTCCCTACATATACCTAGTCCATATCATTAGGATCACACATTAGATCCAAGATAGAATAATAAAATTGATAGAAACCATGATCTTGGAATATGTTAGCATGATCATATTGATAATGGAGCATCTAATACTCCCTCCTCAAATATGATTACTCATTGAGCTAATCCTCCTCAACATCATTCAAATCTGGAAGTCACTTTCAAAGTGAGGATTATCTCTACACCATAAGGATTCAAATTTATGAACTACCTAGTGAGTTTGTAGGTTCATCATAAAGGATAAATTTTCCTTATGTTATCCTTTCCATGAAAATTATTCTACCTCATCACAAAATATATCTCCATTAGGTTTAACATACTCAAAATTATTGTTACAAGAAGAGAATGGAGATAGAATTTAATTATCATTTACACCATTGAAAAATGACATCTTTGAATGTTGGTTTTGAGAAATCATCCATAACTTTTTTTAATACTCTAACAAAATTATATCTTTGCTAGCATTCACATCAACACACTCTTCACATGAGGAAGAAAAATCCAAATTATATTTATAGGAGATATTAGAGATGGTAGATATGTAATCAAATTCATAGTATTCATAATGAGGTCCAAGCATGTAAACTCATCATGCACATGCAATTGTCTTCAAGTTTCTCGAACTAAGTGTTTATACATATATTCATTTCCTCTTGATTCATGGAGTTTAGATGAAGTGGATATTTGCATATTTCAACTTAAAAATATATTCTTCAAGGGATGTTATATATTGGCTTATGGAATTATGTCAAGGATGAACTATTTTAGGACTAATAATGACTAAATTGAATTAAGAAAAAATTATATATTTCAAAACTAGGAAAAATATAGAAAGATATTTAAAATAGGAAAACATAAATACCTAAAAATAAAACATACTAAGAGCATACTTGGATTCAAATGTATTTGTTAATATATGAATATTTAAATAGTGTAAAGGGAACAAAGGATGTCTAGATGAAATTGAAAATATCATTATCCTCACATAGGTAAACCTACACAAGAAGATTCAAGCAATTTGGATATAAACATGTTATAAACATGCTTGGATGCTAACACTCTCATTTATAAAAGAATTTCAATCAATTATGTAACATTAGTTTAGATATTTTTCTATGATATTTTATCTTACTTGATACTTATTATTCAATTCATGGATACTCAATGCATTACCAAAGGTGAGAATCAAAGATTATTGTAAGCATGCCACATGATTAATCTATTAATTAATTTTAAAGTCTTGTTTTCATTTCAACATCAATAGACATAGAAAAATTATAATTTATGTAGTCATAGTTTTATCATCCAATTCTTATTGTGAAGATGGTTGAGAGGTGTTAAAATTTACACTAACATTGATGATGGAGTGTAAAATAAATAATATATAACTTTGAAATTTTCATCTTATCCATGGATCTATATAGTTATGGACAAATCTCAAAAACTAAACATGATACATTATATAAATTGATCAAATGTGAATGATCAATTTGACTATTATTAGTGGCTTAAAGGGATCAATGAATGGATTTCTATGGCATGAAGAGGCCACATTTATATCTATATTTTATAGAACTTCAAAACCAATTCATATTGTTTATGAAGTAGTCAAAACAAGGGTAAAAATGTAACATTATCTCAATAAAATATAATCCACTATAAAAAAAACACTAGAATTATTGAAAGGTTATTCAAATCATCATAACCTTTCAATAATTCTAGTGTTTTTTATAGTGGATCATATTTTATTGAGATAATGTTACATTTTTACTCTTGTTTTGACTACTTCATAACAATATGACATTGGTTATGAAGTTTTATAAAATATAGATATAAATGTAGCCTCTTCATGTCATAGAAATCTAGACATTAATCCCCTTAAGCCACTAATAATAGTCAAATTGATCAATCACATTTGATCAATTTACATATAATATTAGATGCTCAATTTTTTTACAAATTTATTAAAGATCTATATATACTAAACTTGACTTAGGATATTTAATCATTCCATTAGCATGGTTTATGGACCTAGGAAAAATGACATGTGGATTAAGGGGATTTAAGAAAATAGGATTTAAGGGGGAACTTCACTATTCCTTATAAACACTTTAAAGTACATCATGCCACAAAATTTTACATGCCTTAGAGATAAATGAGCCTTAAAAAAAATTTCATTTGTATCATTAGGTCATTTATATCATGGATTAAGGGGATTTTTAAGAAAATGACTTAAGGGGATTAAATTTACCTATAAATTTACATTTTTTGTGTACCTTTTAATTTTATTTTTTAGTATGTACATGTATCAAAATTACATAGTTAGATCTTAAATTTTGAAATTTGTATGTATGCTCAAGTTGAATGATGTATGTATGTGTATGTATCATAATTTTTCTTTTAAATAGTCATGTATGTTTAATTTAAATTTTTTTGTAATTTCTCAATATGTATAATATCTAGTTTTTAATATGCTTATTTATAATTTATATACATAGACTCTTAAAAGTTATGTTTGTACTTGTTTGTATATTTATATATATGCAGGTTGACCTTTATAGCATGGATAACTTTGATATTGATGATTTTCTCAATCCCCACCTCTGCCCCCTCCACCTCAACACCCTCCACCTCCACCCCCTCCACCTCAAAACCCCCCACCTACAACCCCAAGATATGATGAGGCTCACTTGTGAGCTCGGATTAATGACAACATAAGATTCATAGAGGAAAAAATTAATGCAAATCGAAATGAACAATTCATGCCACCACACATAATGTGTTTTGCATCTTCAATGCAAAACATTGTAGATGTTGTCAGGTCCATTGATGTGGAATTAGATAGTTATCGCATATGGAGAGAGGATAGGAGACATTTTTATTCAAATGGAATCTCCTATAGGGACATCCTTGACCATAAAATCTCAAAATCCCATTTAGCTCCATATTTTATCGACCCCATCACTAATCAACCAATTCCAGTAAATAAACCAAGAATATCAATTAGGTGGTGTAGACATCCACAGATGGTCGCCAATTTTTGGGATCGGTGGTGGATGGTATTTGATCATCCACCACATGTTGATTGTGAGGTTCCTTTCTATTTTTGAGGAAATTATATGTAGAGTTTGTGTTGGGTTCAAAACCCAACTATTGTGATTTCAGATCATTCCAAGGTGTTGGTGGTGACATGCCACAACAGAGGTTATGGACACAGGTTGATCCCCAATGACCTGTGTCTTCTCAACCTCTTGTTGATCCTCCTTCTGCTACCATTCTTGCACCCATCCAATATAGTGTGGTGATATCTGCACTAGGAGCATTGAGTGCACTCTCACCTAACCTCGATGATTAGACTACTAACATGGTAGCTGGGGTTAGTGGGTGAGACTGTCGAGGAGCATCCGATGGAGAGATTCCTAGTACCACTCCACATGTGTTGATGCCTCATTTTTGTACAAGTTGTAATCAATTATGTTATGAACCTAATTAGGCTACATCTACTTTAGTTGCATGCAGAGCATCCAATGATATTGCTTCATATGTAGATTTTTGATGTGTTGATGATCACCCTACAGATCATCCTACTACAGAGGTATATATACATACATATGTTGAATTTATAAAAAATTTAAGCATGTATTTTTAATGAGTTATTTATCAAAAAAATTGTAATATTTTAACAATCAAATTGTTTGGTGTAGATGATGGCCATAGAGACATCAATTGCTTCATTTGATCAATTTTGTTTTGCATCAATGTAATACCCCTCATACTGTTTAGACTTGATACTTTTGTGGTTTTGATTGATGCTTTGTGTCCGTGATTGTTATTACTTATTGTTTGTTTTGGTGGTTTGGTTAGTATACTATTTGGTGATTATGCTTATACATTAGAGGACATGGATATTTCTTATGATATTGTGGTTTGATGATGTTAGTTGATTTTAGAAATATATTATGATGCAGTGATTTAGTAAATTATGTTATGATATGATCTATTAGTTTAGAAATGCTATTTCATCATTTATATTATAATTGTTTAGAATAGATGTGATGAAAGGACAGTGTAGCATCACTCGTTCGCGAGTGCCCTGCTATGCTACAATTCCTTCTCACAATGTAATGATTTGATTATATATATATATATATGTACATGTATATGACTTTGTTTGGATGCAGGGATTGCAAGTATAGAGTCTCGATTCCACCTGCTTCAGCAGGACAGGGTGAGCACCAATAACCCAATGACATAATGTTGAAACAAAGATGACTAGGAAGTCACCCCGTCCCATGTTGTCAACCGTTCCGATTGAATGGTATTGTGTGTCGTTGTGTTGTCATTTCGGTATTTTATTACTGTGTTTTGTGTAAGTGTCTTGTTCGTATGTATTTTACTTTGGTATTTTATAAATTGTGATTTATTTAATGAAATGGTGGTTATAATTGTTTATTATAATGTTAGATTAATTTATATTTAAATATTTAAAAGTCTTAGTTTAAAAGGCATGTGTTTTAGTTAAATGTTAATTAAATATTAAATTTGTGTTTTGTTAATTTAATTTAATTATCTTGTTGAAGATAATTATAAAATAAATAAATTAAATGAATTAAATTATGTGCATAGCAAGTAAAGCTTGCAAAAGCAGATTTAAAACAAAAAGTAGTGATAAAAGGAAAAATAAATAAATAAAAGAACAGGAAAAGATAAAAAGGACGAATGAGAATTAAGTGTTGACAGAAAAGCTTGATTTAATTAGATAATTTCTTTTATTTTGGATTTCTTTTTAGAGTTTTCGAAAAAGGAAAAGAGGTATCTTTTATTTAATTGAAAATTTATGAGTTTTCACACACAGGAAAATTGAGACAGAAGTTGCAAAAAGATAACAAAAATAATTGTTCTGTATTGTTGAATCTTTTGAAGTTTTCTGGAAAGTTATTTCAATCTTCTGCTTGCATTATTCTGGAGAGAGTTTTTTGAATAAAATAGTAGATTTGAATTTTGAGTACAGTATTCTGGAGAGGAGATTCTGAAGAAGGAATGAGAGCGCTTCAAAGAGGCTGTTGGAATCAAGCGAAGCTCCATCAAAAAAAATTCAACAACATAGGATGCCAGGTTCCAATTTCTTAGTTAAATATGATTTCTGTGAGAAAATAAAACTTTTGAGATCTATGAGTATTGAATAGAAAATTAATGGAAGAGATTAAACTAGTTTTCTGAAGTTTACTATTGTTTTCAATTTGTCAAAAAAAATACATCTTCTAGGGATGTCCAATTTATCTATGTTCGATATGAAAAGAAAATTGTATTCCCTTTTGAAATTAAATGTGCTTTAAAATTATACCCTCTTATTTTGATATATTCAAATATATTTATATATATATTTATATATGTACACCTTTGGATATGTGTGTATATATATATTTATATATACATAATTTATATACATTTATTTATATTCAACCAATTTCCTCTTACAGAATAAATCTAAGTAAATATATATATATATATATATACATATTTATAAACTGTATATTTTGCACTATGTGAATGTTGTTAAAATGGATGTGTATTGTTTAATATATATATAATATATATACATATTTATATATATTTATATTTTCTTTTGTAAATCCTAAAGTTTTGGTTCACAACCCTTTTTGTTTTTTGAGCCGAAACGAAATTATGGTCGGCGTATATATTTTGGTAAAGCTTTGTTTTATAAAATAAAAATAAAAATTTAAAACGAAATTCGAGGTCTCAGATTTTGGGCCGAACCTGTACTTGGTCAGCGTTTTATTTTATGTGATGGATTATTGTTTTTAAAAAATAAAACAAAATATAATAAAAATAAAACAAATATAAAAAAATAATATTTATTTATTAGGGGTCGGGTGGGGGACGGCTGGGCCATACCCACCCTTCCCCTATGATCGCATGGGCTGTACTCACAGCAGTCCTTACGAACTGCTCTGCGCAGCAGTCCATATGGACTATTGCGTATAGCAGGCTGTAGGGCCCAGTCCCCATACGGATTTGCCACTTGCTTTATTTTTATTTTTTTGGGTATGGAAATTTTTAAATATATATATATTTATTAATATAAATCAATATATTATTATTATTTTTAGAATTTTATTGTATTATTATTTATATATATGTATATATATATATATTGTGTATATATGATGTGTTTCGTATATTGTTTTAAATTATGAAGTTTAGTTTCATGTATTAATTAAAAGAAAGCTATTTATCAGGCATGTTAAATCTTTATAGAACTTTGTATCAAGTTATATTATTAAAAAAATGGAGATTGTAAATACAATTAAACTAGACGTTTATTTGGGATTGTGATAGGATTGTGCGAAAATTGAAACGATGTCTTGAGTCATGGGATTATGATTTTGTTTAATTTACATTCTGTTATCGTTTTGGCTTTTAAATAAATGTGGGAACCTTGTTGTTTTTATGAACCTGATTATGGTTGTTGTGAACCTTAGTTCCAGAGGCGTGATCTAGTCTTTGAATGTTATCTTCATTTTGATGTGCTCTTGGAGTTGAAGTTTATTAGTATTATTTTTGGAAGGGTTGTACGAGATTGCTGAGATTTTGGTTATGAGTTATCGTGAGATGGGTAATGCCTCGCATATCGTTGTTTTGAGCTATATGTTTTAGTTGTTATAGTACAACCCTTGCCTTGTTTTGGTTTATGTTAGGGGTCTTAGGGAGAGTGGCTCTTCGTGGGGGCTGGTGCCTCGAAAGGAGGAAGAGCTCAGGATAACCCTCGTAAGAGTAGTATAACAAGTGATAAAATAAAAATAGAACTTAAGAGGATGGGTAGTAAAACACGCAAGATAATAAATATTGGATGCCTCGTCTATGCATTAGGGCTATCGTAGACTAATGATAGACCAAGAAGGCTGTGGTCGACAAATTCGTAACCTTGTCCTCATGAGAGGTTATCGGCTCTGCATGAGTTACCCTATGGTGCCGGCGCCTCATGTAGGAGGAAGGGCCAAGATATCCATAGATGGGCGCCGGCGCCTCAGTTAGGAGGAAGGGCCAAGATAACCCATGAAAGCTATGCGATGACACTCTCCACTAGACACCCGTTTGCCTTGTTTTCTTATTGCCTCTGGAATTGTATTTTGAATGTTGTATCAGTTCTTCTGGAATTGTATTTTGTTCATTGTTTCAGTTTCTTTTGTAAATGTTTTATGAATGTTCTTTCGTTACTTGGTTAATGGTTATTGCCTTGATTTGATGTGATGAGATTTATGACTTTAAGTTATTATGTTGACTTGTGAATGTTGTTGGTTATTTCATTGCAATCCTTGATGTTGTACTTGAGTTTTGTACTATATTGTTCTGTTGGAGTTGTTTGGCATTCATGGTCATGATCTCTTCCTTGTCATCTCTGAGCATGGGGGGTGAGTTATTTATAACTCACATGGTTGGGTGGAACGTGCTCCGCACCTGTTGGGTTCCCCATCAACATTCTATCTTTTCAACATTCCTTCAGTTGGAGTTTGTTCCAGTGGTTCACTTTGTAATTATGATATTATTGTACTTTGTATCATCCCACATGTATGGGAAATGTATTGTAACTCATTATTGAGAACACGTAATGTAATGTTTAAACGATGATGTAATATTTAGGATCCTTTGGAACATTGTTGTAAGAGATTCTTTATGATTGTAAAATGTGATGTAGTGATACTTTCTCTCTTGGTTCATGGATGTACTTTTATTAATGGTTATTGTAATATTATTGGATAAGTTGTTTAATATTATCTTTTACTTTTGCTAATAGTTGTGTTTGCGATGTGACCTCACGTGCCCCAGAGGATTTAACAAATTTAAGATGTTAATGTGCAATGTAAATGTATTTAATGTTTAGTTGCATGTTTACTTTGTGTTATTTAAAAAAAAAAAAATTGTTGTGCAATGTTTGTTCTCTGGGGTTTGCACGACAGGCGTTACAATCGACACCTGTCCAACTTAGCATACCATTTGTGGTATTTTGATTATTTTTTAAATATATTAAATAAATTTAACTTGATATTAATTTGTAAATCAGTCCTAAACATGTGTTAAATATTTATGTTGGTTCAAGGAAGTCATTTGAATTCCACCTCATATCCACTAGAGGGTGTGATGAGTGCTCCTTTATTGTTGAACATCTCGCATGAGCCACTCGTATGTATATTGTTTTTAAAAAATTATACTTAGAAATTTGTATTTTGAATTCACTATATCAAACGTGCATGCACTTGTATTAAAAATAATGTCTATGTAGGTTGACACGACCATCCGAATAGGTGTTGCATACCAAATTGATCTAGGACAATTTCAAGAGTCAACTGTATTTCAGGTTGTTTAAAAAAATTCCTATGTGTGCACAATTTGTAGGTATTTAAATAGATTAAAACAAAAATTAGTACACTTGAATATATATGTTTTAACCTTATTTATACATATGTGCACTTTATTTGACCTTGTAGGACCTTGTTAGTGATACTTTTCATCTTGATGATGCCATACCACCTCTACCAATACATGTAGAGTAGGAGGTCAGAGGATATGAGCAGCTGCATATGGTAATTTAATATTTTGATTATATTTAAAGTCAATTATATTATACATCAAGTGAATGACTTAAAGTAAGTTTTGATTGAATATATGTTCATGTGCTAAATTATTTTTCTTCTATAGCATGAGACAAGTCCTATAGCAGAGCATGTAGAGCAGGACGCCAAAGGAGATGAGCAACCTCTCATGGTAATTTTTATGATTTTATAAATTAAATTGAATTAAATCATTTTTAATCATTTTAAATCTGATTTCAAGTTTTTTTATCTTGTACAAACTAATTTAGATCATCCTAGTCTACGTAGATTGAAGAGGTCTCTTGATTTTAGGGACAATAGGAGTTAGATATATATATATGTTTTAGTACATTCCACAAATGGACTATATCTTTATATGTTTCAACACATTTCATGGACTACATGTTTCAGTATTTCAATATTTCATGGAATAGATCTATATATATTTTAGTATTTCATGGACTAGATCTATATATGTTTTTGTATTTTCATGGACTTTATATATTGTTTCATGGAATTTATTAATTTCAATATTTTATGGACTATTATTGTTTTAGTAATTTACACATGTACATTTTTTCATTTTAACTTGAGAAAATTAGTTAGATATAATTTATGTCCATTGAAAATCATAACTTGAATCATCTGATGAATGTGAACAAAGTATGTCTCATGTTCAATCACATTAGATAGACATAATTAGGATATATGAATTAAGGGGTCCTAATAGGATGGCTTAAGGGGATCAAAGAATTCAAATTTTGCATTGGACATGTCAAATTTATTTTGATGCACTAATCAAATTGATTATAATTTATTTAATCAAACAAACTTTCATTTATGCGTTTTAACTTAAGGGGATCAAAGAATTCAAAATTTTCTTAAGGTGATCAAAGAATTAAAAGTATGTCTCATGTTCAATCACATTAGATAGATATAATTAGGATATATGAATTAAGGGGTCCTAATAGGATGACTTAAGGGGATCAAAGAATTCCAAATTTGCATTAGACATGGCAAATTTATTTTGATGCATTAATCAAATTAGTTATAATTAATGCAATCAAACAAACTTTCATTTATGCATTTTAACTTGAGGGGATCAAATAATTTAAAATTTGCTTAAGGGGATCAAAAAATTCAAAATGTGTCTCATGTTAAATCACATTAGGTAGATATAATTAGGATATATGGAATTAAGGGGTCCTAGGAAAAATGATGGCTTAAGGGGTCCTCATAGGATGGATTAAGGGGTCCTAATAGAATGTATTAAGGGGATCAAAGAATTCAAAATTTTCTTAAGAGGATCAAAGAATTGAAAGTATGTCTCATGTCCAATCACATTAGATAGATATAATTAGGATCTATGAATTAAGGTCCCATGAAAAATGATGGCTTAAGGGGATCAAATTTGGTGAAGTTTCCCAACGAAACCAAATTTAACAATAATATAGATGATAAAGTGATTATACATTCAAATTTTAAGTTTCAAAGTAAGAAAATATGCACATAACAAACAAAATATATCGAATATCAATTTTTATATTAAAAAGTGTAGAGTAATTGTGTATGCACATATATAAATTTGGCATAAATGCCAACTCAAAACAATATTTATAAAATGTGGCATATGTTAGAGTAATCATGATCACACATTAGCTAATAATTAGTGTAATTTATTCTCACGCACTTAAGCTAAACTTAGGAGTGATTTTCTATGTTAACTAGAGATCTAGTATTAGATCATTCTATCTCATTGCATGAGATATTGACACTTGTCATGATCTAATCCCTTTCTCATTTAGGGTTGCTCCTATATAGAACTCAACCCTCATTGTACTATCTCTCTTGAATTTTGTAGCTTTTTCTTGTTGAGGAATTTTGCATATTATTGTTTGTAGATCTCTTGTGTGGAAGGTGTATTTGTTCATTGTTTGATACTATGGCTCATATTTTTCACAATTCTAACATGGTATTAGAGTGTAGATTCAGTGAACCCCTTCTCGATTTATGAAGGTCTTTCTTCAACAAGGGTTACAGAATTTAGATCTGGAAGCATTTTGAGCCAAAAGGACCCCACGATTGCATTTAGGAGGCCAATTAAATGAATTTTGATATAAAATTCACCCTATTTAGTGATGGGAACTTTTGAGGCAATTTATTTTGCCATAAGGGTCATATGTCCCCTGTATGACCTACTGTGCAAGTTTTAAAAAAAGACAAAAATTGGGGGCCACCAAAGTGTCACCCACAAAGTGGTGCCCCAATGGTGCACCACTCACGAAGTGGAGCTCTTGCAGTGCTCGCCAGCGACCTAGTGGCCCACAGACTGCTAGTAGGGTGATTAACCCACTAACCGCTAGTAGTTATGTGATAATCGTTGGGTACCCGCTGCACGAGGGGGGTCCAATTTTTTTAATTTTTTAAAATAAAGCTCCACCCCAAGGTTGCATGGGTGACCAATGCCTAGCCCTTGGGGGTGTAATTTTTTTTACTTTTTTTTACAAAATAGGAAAATTTGGGAAAATGGGCATAACTTTTCACTTCGGTATCAAAATTAGGTAAACAAGATATTGATAGAAAGCTAGTTTCAAGAACTATCAAATAGTGTTTTTTTTCTCATATTTTTCTTACTGGTACATTCTATAGCCTGTTGAAGTTAGAGGTGTTTTTTTTAGTCTGGAGCTCATAAATTTTGACCCATTTCTTCATTTTTCGCAATTCTAGTGGCATTGAGATGGTCTTTCAAAGCTCTTCAGATCCATCCATGTAATTTTTCTAGATTTCTTTCCAAGTAAGTTTTATTCATTTTTTTATCTTTTCACATTTTGGTGAATTACTTTAATGTCTTAGCTCCTGAAAAACTTTTTTTTGGGGTTGGATGACTCTTTTTTTTGATGTTTTACATGTATTTCCATATTTATATCTTATTTGGTCATTGTAGACATCTTTTTCATGCACATTCTCTTTTGTAGATGCACTGAGATAAAGTATTATTCTGGTGTATACTTTTTGGGGATTTTGCACATCCTATTGTGCCTTTTGTACTCACACTATGATATAAAGTGTCATGGACCCAGTTGATGTTTTCCTTTGGTTTTCCATCACACCTTTGTCAAGTGAGTGTCCCTTCTACGATAATAGTGAATCTTGGTGATTCTTTCCTCATGCGTGTGTGCCTTAGTTTATAGACCCTTTATTTGCAGGTTGTTTCTCCTACTTACACTTCTTAATTTCACAAATTTTCAGTGTACTTGTCTTGGATCTCCATTTTCCACATTATGGGGGGTTTCTACTATTTGTTCTAATTCTTCCTTGGTTTCATTTTTTTGAGTGATCTATGTATCTAGTTCTTGCTCCTATGTACTAGTTGAATGCAACATATATCAGTGGCTAATTACCCATGCATTTCAGTGAGATGGAGCATTTATCATATGGACACTCTTGCATTCCTATTTTTGGAAGTTATTCATTTTAGCACTATATCACCATCATTCGACAATAGTCTACAACTTTGTGCTTAGTGATGTTCTACATGTCCCTCTTATTTTTGGGACATTGTTTTGGTTGGAGGCTTTTTTAGCCCTTCATTCTTCTTTCTTTCTTTTGGAGAGGATATTTTCCCATGTGTTTTTCTCCTTTTCTCCAATTGTCAGAGATTAGATTATTTGTGTGTAATCACACTAAACCCTAGAGGAAGTTGCAATTCACTACTTAAACGTACCAATTTTTTTTTTGTTTAAGTATAAATAACATGTAAGGTGAATTCATAATGCCAACAACCTCTAAGGCCACGAGACAAAGATTACTTAAAAACCCAACATCAAATAACATTAACATAAACTGAAACATTAATCACTTAAGGAAAATGAACAACATACATTCCATTCAAGATAAATTACAACAAGGATAAATAAATACCTCAAGATTCCAATTAACATTTAAACAATAAGGTTACATCACTCATTCCCCGAATGAGGTAAATCCAATACTCATAATTACAATTACAAATTCCACCTCGAAACAAATGAGGGGTAATAAGATACAATAAGAACTAAAGAATAAGGCATGAGAAGCAATTGATTCCCACAAGCTCTCCAGCTGGAAATCACAAACACATGAACATGAAGAAGAATAACCAACGGAAAAGAAATGCACGCCACCCAACCACGTGGAATCCAAAAGGTTCCACTCCCTCCGTGCTAGGAGATAGTAACAAGGATTTCCTACACAAGACCATGCACCTCTAGACACAAGATAACACACTGAACTGAAACAAGATCAAAACCCACATTACTTAACACAAAGGTTACAATGCTTCCAGAGTACAAAATCGAGTACCATCACTGTACAAAATAAACTCACGGTACAACACCATACCGACTGCTGTCATAGGAGGAGTGTCATCGCAAAGGCTGCATTGGTTATCCAATGGTGTTCTTCCTAGGTCCCGGCTCCCCTCTCGGGATATCCTGGTAACCTCTCACGAACCCGGCGCCATATGCCCACCAGAGCGGAATCGATTATCTTTCGAGAAGACAAGATAACGATCTTGCCATTCCAGGCCTTCCCGACTCATCTCAAGTCTCGTACAAGCCCTTGAGCCAATGAGCGAGGCTAAATTATCTTATTAATGTTCAAAGCTACTCTCTCCCTAGTAAGTTATTTTAATTTTCACTTAATTAACTAACTCTCAAACGAGTTATCCTGGGACCACTTTGGGCCCGGCGCTCGTTTGAAAGCCACTCCCCTATCGACAACACAAAACTCAACCACATGCCAAGGGTAGACAATGCACTAACATCTATCACGAATAACCAAACACCTCAACAGGCATCACATCACTACGGATGTCCAAAACTGAAACCAAAACGTGCACTACCCAAGGCTAACACCAGGTTGACTACATAACGAAACCCACAAAACAACTGATACACGACTCAACCATGAATCACGAGGTCACAAAACCCGTTCAAGGAACCAGGTAACCACTTGAGCTTAACTCACACATACCAAGATAGCCAAAGCAAAACATAAGAGGCATACATCACCTCAAGAAAACACTGCTGGAAGACTTACATGATCAACAAGATACGACCTTAAGCCAACAATCATATAACTCACGAATAACCACCCATACAATAAATGAACCCATAACAGGAAGATTCACAAAACATTCACTCTCCTTCCACAACATCGAAGGCGAGCAGTTAACATTGAAAACATTTCAGACAGATGGGTAATCTAATGTTCGGATTTCTTAAATCCATTCAAACACAGATTTCATAACTTGCATTTATCTAATTGATCGATTCCATTTCTTTTCACGACATTGGAATATATAAAGAACGGATCATTCCCTCTAAATCTCATAACCATATTCATAATCAAAACATGTTAATAATCCAACTAACTGGTTAAAATTTAATCAATCGTTCTCTCTAAGTTTCATGATCACATATCATAGATAGATCACTTGCTTAATAAATCATTTAGGTTAATTGATAAGTTCGTCTTTTACTTTCAGTTCCACAATTACATTATATAATCAAGCATCTAGAAAAATAAACAAAATATGCCATTTAAATAATAGCTTGAAATCACTTCTTTGCAATTTACGACCATATGTTGAAATATCAATTTTCGCAATCATAAAAAAAAACACATGATGGTTTAAAAGTTTCAGTTTAACATTTATCATTATTTAGATATATCCAATAAGGTGATATCTTATTTGCAACTGAATCATTTAAATAACTTTACATAAAATTCCCATTGAATAAACGATAACAAATAACATATACATAGATTTTCCAATTAATCTATATTTCAGAAAACCTCATGATTCACCTAACATACATTTTGAACTTATTAAAATTCCTTTAATTAAAAATATAACAAATAACTTACATTATTCAATTAAACATTTCTAAAAACCTTAAGATTTTACCAAAAGAATTAAAATACATTTTAATCTTTAACCAAATTTCATTTAATTAAATAAATGACTATTAAATATATTATATTTTATATAATATATAATATTATAAATATTATATAAAAATATAATATAAAATAATATTTATTTAAAACTTAAATTTTAATAAATAAATAAAAAAAACAAAACACTTAGGTCACACCAGCTGCTCCCTCAGAGTGCCACCTCCCCACTGCTGGCAGTGCAATTCCACGCACGCCTTTAGGGCGGCGGGACTGTGCTTCAGCCACAGTGACCGCGGCCCGGGCGGCGGAGCTGTGCGCCCTACCAAGCGACCGCCGCGGCGGCGGCGTGGGGGGTGGGGTTTGACCTCCCACCTCCCCACAAAAATAAAATTAATATTATTTTAAATCTCTGCGATTTTAACCAGACCCGAAAATATAATTTTTTTTTAAAAGATTTTACCAGAAATATAAAATTTCTTAAAAATAACAAATATATGAATATAAATATTTGTGGGTATTACCCATTCTTGAAGTAAATAGTTGTATTCACAAAAACAAACACCCAAATTTTGATTTCATAAACAAATTATGAAAATAATCCCCACCCATTTCAAAAAAAAAAGAACTTATTCAAAACAACAACATGGATTTTCAAAACCTATTTCAATATTGGGTTTTCCTTGATTTTTCTTCAATAATTTGGTATAACTTCTTGCATGGTTTCAATTTCCAAATCTATCTACCATTTAGCAACTTTAAGAGTTTTTTTCAAGAACTTCCATTGAATCTAAACTATATTTTTCATTCATTCCCAATGAGCAAAAGAGGTGAAAGAAAAGATAGAACCTTATGTTTTATCCACAATTTGCAAGCTTCCTCCATGGAGAATTTCTAAGCACTCCTTCAAGCCTCTCTACCCAAAACTCCAACCAAGAATCCATGGATCTCCAAAAGAAAACCCTAAAAATAAAATATATCCTTTTTCTCCAAACTTTTCAAATTCAAATTCAAATTCAACTTCTAATTTAAATTCAAATTCTAATTAAAATTGAACTCAAATTCAAATCAACATTTCATTCCAATTTCAAATTTCACACACAAATATCTTTTCCAAAAAAAGTCAACTAATTTTGAAAATATCCTTTTTACCCCAAAGTCTTGCATAAGAATTATTTGAATTTTTAATAACTTTAACCCATTTTTCTAATTCCAATTTGAATTCAAAACATTTTAGCCCATTACATTCAACCAAAGAATTAAATCTTTCACACTTTTAATTCATAGGGATAATTTAATTAATTCACACAATTAATTCAAATTATCAATAAAATAAATCTAATTCAAAATTAGATTATTTTATTAATTCAATTAAATTAATTAACTAATCACTAATTTTTCCCACATCTCAACAAGACAAAACATTCATCATTTAAAATTCCCAAAAGCCATTTAATCACTTTTAGCTTGCAACTAAACACATTTAGTTATTAATCAAACTACGCAAGACATTCCATAAACTTTAACTTGAAATTAAATAAACATCCAAGGAGAACTGACCAAGATAAAACAACTGGCCCCAACGACAAACCAACAACACGCTACGACTAGGGTGACGACCTGGTTCAGAAACCCTAGCTACTATCTCCCAAATAATTTTCGTTGGTCAATGGACACACTCAAACCTGGAAACCAGGTGGAGTCAATGTCATGTACCTGCCAACCTGCAACCAAGAGCATGTCGAACGTGCATATATACATAATATGATCAGACACACCGTGAAGAGGAAATCTCAGAATCGTAGGGCACTCGCAAGCGAGTGATACAACCCCGTCCCCTTCACCAATACAATATCACTAACTGACAAAGCTAACATTATTAACATAATCAAAGCATAAAGCATCATTAATTCATATGTTAACACGATCAAAGCATAACATAGGAAAACATGGCCTAATTATCAGAGTACAAAAAGGAGGGGTGTTACAACATGGGTACCTCACCAGCCTTGTTTTCTAGACCCATCATGCATTATTTTTAGGGCTTTAGCTACTCCCTAAGTTCATATTAAGGGGTTTGTTAGAGAATCATGTATTAGCCAATAATTAATTAAACAATAGTTAATTATTAGTCTAAATTATTCTCATGCACTTAAGCTAAACTTAGGAGTGATTTTTTATGTTAACTAGAGAGCTATTATTAGATCATTTTGTATCATTGCATGAGATGTTCAACACTTGTCATGATCTAATCTCTTTCTCATTTAGGATTTCTCCTATATAGCACTCAACCCTCATTGTATTATCTCTCTTTCTCTCTTGAATTCTATAGCTTTTTCTTATTGAGGAATATTTCCTATTATTGTTTGTAGCTCTCTTATGTTGAAGGTGTATTTGCTCATTGTTTGATCCTATGGCTCATGTTTTTCACAATTCTAACAACATATGCCATCTCAAGGTATATATATGATCTACATCTCAAATAGCTATTCCATGTCAAGAAAATCCAAAACTTGTGGTGGATCATCAAAATATAGCCTCTTCACACCACTTGATATCAAAAATGACAATAAATCAATTTTAACTATGTATATAAGCAATATGAATATATCATCAAAACATGTATTTAAATTTATATAAAACTATATATACTTACATGCATTTACAAGTATTCTATGTTGTAGGTTGAATCAACATTCTCTCTTTTCTGTCTCAATGCATGTGATGAATGTGATGATGGATTAAGGATACAAAATTAAAATAATTAAATTTTAACTATGTATATAAGGAATATCAATATACCACTTTTTTTTTTGGAAAAAGTGGCAAGCCACTATTATATTTTATTATATATTAAATAAAACATGTACTTAAATTTATAACAAACTATATATATACTTACTTGTATTTCCATGTTGTAGGTTCAATCTGCATTCACTCTTTTTTTGTCTCAAAGTATGTGATGAATGTGATGATGACTTAAGAATACAAAATGACAATAAATAAATTTTAAGTATGTATATAAGCAATGTCAATTATCATAAAAATATGTATTTAAATATATAAAACTATATATATACTTACCTGTATTTACAAGTATTCTTGTAATACCCCTCATGTTGCTGGTTGGACTTGATATTTTCTGTGGGTTTGCTTGATACCTTGAGACTTTGATAGTTACTGTTTGTTGGTTGGATTAGTTGATTGGATAGTTTAGACTACTAGATGACTATGCTACTTTATATGATGACATGGATACGATGATATGACATTATGGTTACATTTGATTTGGTAATGTTTAATTTGATGTAGTAGTATATTGTGATGCAGAAGATTAGTAATTATTTTATGATGATACGATGTGATCAGTTTAGTTTAGCAATGTTACTTTATACTTGATGTTGTAGTTGTTATTATAGCTTTGGTGAGGGGACAGTGTAGCATCACTCGTTTGCGAGTGCCTTGCTACACTGTGATTCCTTCTCACGATGTGATGTATTTGATTATATATACATGTTGTACACAACCTTGTTTGTATGCATAAATTGTAGGAACAGAGTCTCGATTCCACCTGCTTCAGCAGGACAAGGCGAGCATCAAATTAACCCAACGGGCATGAAGTTGAAACAGAGATGACAAGGAAGTCACCCCGTCCCAAGTTTGTCAACCCGTCTTGTGTCTAGTGGTATTGTGCGTCTTTGACCTTAGTCATTTTTGTATTTTATGATAGTTGTTTTGTGTGAGTGTATTTGTGATAAATGTTTTACGTTGGTGTGTAGTATGATGTAATTTAAATAATTAAATGATTAAAAATAAATGTTAATAATAGTTATTGGAATAGTTTTATTAAAATATAAAAGTATTAAATTAAAAGTCATGTAATTTATTAAAGATAAATAAATTGAAAGGTGTAAATTAAATTATTTAAATTGGTATTTAGATAATTTAATGAAAATAACATGTTGAGGATAATTAATGGAATAAAATAATTAAATAAGTTAAATTGTGTGAATTGCAAGTATAAATTAGCAAAATTGAAATTAAAACTAAAAAGTGCAATTTGAATAGAAAAAAAGAAAGAAAGAAAGAAAGAAAAGAATAAAAGGACTAATGAATGTTGAGATTTTTGGGCGGAAAAGCTGGTGAAGAAATAGAAAACTTCTTTTAATATTGATTTTTGAGTTTTCGAAAATAGAAGAGGATACATTTTTATTTAATAGTAAAAATGAGAGGTTTTCATTCACGGGAAAATTGACAGAAGCTTCATAAAAAAAATATTAGGTTCTAAAAAAAATTGCATCCTCTCTTGTTTTCTATGAAAAAATTGTTTCCCTTTCATTGTTCTAGGGAAAAGGCTCTTATGAATAGAAAAATAGATTAAAAATTGGATCAAGGAATCTGGTGGAGACATTTTGTAGAAGGAAAGGGAGCTCTTTGAAAAGGTTGGTTCGAATCAAAGGAAAACTTCATCAACTTCTCAGCAAGCACAAGACTCCAGGTTCCATTATTGATCTTTATTGTTTGTTAAACTTGAAATGGCAGATATGTTATTCTATAGAAGAAAAATCTTTTGAGGTTTTAGAATTCGTTGGGTAACAGATAAATGAAAGAAATTTATTTGGGTCTCTCAAAATGTTCAGTATTTTTATAATTTTGCTATGGAAAATTGATTCCCCTTTTGAAATAAATGGGTTTTGTATATATATATATACCTGTGAAAAGATATATATATATAGATAGATATATACAGTGTATATATTACATAAAGGAAAATGTTGTTTTTCAAAATTTTATTGGGTCGGATCATATTATAGACCGGCAGCAACATTTAAATAACTGCATGTTGGGTGGGGTGGTTAGCCTTGGTCGTACCCCTCCCTAGCCACTTATTGGAGGCTGCGACACTGAAAAGGACTGCTACGAGCAGTCCCTTGGACTGTGCGTGGCCACACCTGTTAAAGAGTTTTCCCTTGTTAAATATAAATGTTGTTTTTATTATTATTCATATATATATATAAATGTATATATATTTATATAATTTTATTCTATTTTCTGTCATAACAAAATCTCTCTGGAGTTGTAACAAAATAAAATAAAATAATCAGAATGTGTATGTACTTATATATGTTTATTTATATATGTATATATATATGTGTAATTATATTATATATATATATAAATAAATAAAATATAAATATGTAGATATATAGTCTCTTTTATGATTATGAAGAAATTTATTCTTGGAAATTGGAAAAACATATTTAAATACCAGAATTATTATTAAGTCTTTATTTCAAAAATATTTTATTAAAAATTGGGGATTAAAGTTTATTGTTTAATTGTGAATGAAATTGAATAAATTGTTGAATCTGGGAGTCTGATTTCATTATAGAAATGGGTGAAAATTATGGTGTTGTTTTGTATTTTGGAATCTTATAAATTAGCTTTGGCTTCTTGATTATCATTTTGGCTTTTTCGATGTGGGAACCCAGTTTGCTTTAGGAACCCGCTTAGGGATATTGTGAACCTTAGGCTTCCAGAGGCTTGAGATTATTTGTTAATCGATGTATCTCTCTTTATGTACTTTTGATGTGGCAAGTTATTGAGTATCATTATTTTGAAAGGGTTGTACGAGAATTGTTGAGACTTTGATTATGTGCTTTTAGCGAGATGGGTAATCCCTCACATGTTTATGTTGAGATTTAATGCTTGTTTTATGTTGGTACAACCCTTGAGTTTGTTTATGTTTTGGGGTCTCTAGGGAGAGTGGATTTTCGTGGGGGCCAGTGCCTCAAAAGGAGGAAGGGCCAGGATAACCCATGTAAGAGTTAGATTAAAAAGTGAAAACCTAATAAAAGAATTTAGGGGGATGGGTAGTAATAACATAATAAGATAATCTTGGATACCTCGTCTATCCATTAGGGCTTTCACAAACTAATGGTAGACTAAGAAGGCTGTGGTTGGCAAGGTCATTACCTCATCCTCATGAGAGGTTAACGACTCCGCATGAGTCACCCTATGGAGTCGGCGCCTCAAGTAGGAGGAAGGGCTAGGATAACCATAGATGGGGACTGGCGCCTCAAGCAGCCTGGTTTAGCTAGTGCTTGGAGGAAGGGCACAGGATAACCCATGTAGGACTATGCGATGACACTCTCCACTAGTTTCCCTTATGCTTTGCTTTCTTGCTTGCCTCTGGAAGTGGTTAATGGTTGTTGCCTTTGATATATTTATGATGTGTTTTATGGTCTTGTGTTTATTATGATTGGATCTTGGTTGTTGTCGTTTATGATCTATGTAATCTCTTGTTGTTGCTATTGGAGTTACTGTTGCTATGTTATTATTATTGGAATTAGTCTTGTTGGCATACTTGGTCACGGTCACTTCCTTGTCACCTTTGAGCACATGGGGTGGGTTTTTCTAAAATCCACGTGGTCGGGTGGAATGTGCTCCGCACCCCGTTGGCTTCCCCATCAACGTTCGTCTACACCGTATCTTTCAGATGGAGCTTGTACCAGATAGTCATCATGTATATCAGATATTCTTTGTATGATGTACTTATCCCACATGTATGGGAGATTTTGATGGAACTCATGTATATGAACATGTAATGTATTAAAAGATGATGTAATGTAAATGTACTCTTGTTATCATTTATGATTTATGAGATTTATTATGGCTTGTACCATGTGATGTATTTATACTTATGCTTATGAATGTATGTATGTTATCTCTTGCAAATGATTAATATAATATCTATGATGGATGTATGTAGTTAAGTTATTCATCTTTTTGTCTCTTTTGTTATAAGTTGGTTTTATGCGATGTGACCTCACATGCCCCAAAGGACTTAGATGTTGAGATGTTTATCATGTTATGTAATAATGTATAATGGTTCTTTATATGTGTTCTTTGTATTATTTAAAAATAAATAAAAAATTGTGTGCTTAGTAGTTGTCCTTTGGGGTTTACATGACAGGCGTTACAATTCCTTGTTGTAGGTTAAATCTGCATCCTCTCTTTTTTGTCTCAAATATTTGATGAATGTGATAATGGCTTAAGGATACAAAATGATAATAAATCAATTTTAATTGTGTATATAAGCAATATCAATATATCATCAAAATATCTATTTACATATATAAAACTATATATATGCTTACCTATATTTATAAATATTCCATGTTGTACGTTGAATCTGCATCCTCTCTCTTTTTTTCTCAAAGCATGTGATGAATGTGATGATGGCTTAAGGATACAAAATGACAATAATTCAATTTTAACTATGTATATAAGCAATATCAATATATCATCAAAACATGTAGAATAAATATATAAAACTGTATATATACTTACCTATATTTGCTTATTCTATTGTACCATTTGCATCCTCTCTTTTTTGCAATGCATCTATGATTATCTAATGATCTTCCATATAAATTATCCATAACTCTTTATTAGTAGGTCTCTCATGAAACCTCACTAGTTTTATATTTTTTTCCGCCACCAAATGTGAATAGTGTATAATATTCTTATGTGTTTAATAATCTTCGAATGCAAACAAACCATTCTTCCTTATGCTAAGATATTTTTGTAGCCAAGTTCCAAAAACCACCACCAAACCTGTTGGATAATGATAGCCATCATCATCATCTTCTCAAGGTTTAATTAACATATGTTTAGTCTCCACACATCAAGCCAATCAATATTTTGTTTCCTCTTCATTCTCCTCAGTTGCAACAACAAACATACACATATATTGCAAACAAAATTTAATTCAATAACTTGTGTGACATAATTTAACCAATCTACATAAATGCATTCATATATATAATTAATATTTTTTTGATACGTAAAACCTAGCTAATGTTGCATGGATTATATTGAAAATAGAGAAATTTACATCGATTTAGCCCACAAAATTACTGGGCAAGGTCTAGTTTGCATGCTATGCTCCTCCCAAAAATGATGCAATAGTACAAAAAATAACCAAAATTTAGCTAACACAGGCAAGCGTAACACCACACTAGTACCGACGATGGCCACAGGGCTCAAGAAAAACTCCATCTCTCCACCCCCAGTTTTCAATCCCCTTCATCATAGAATCTGGTCGACTCCACTGGCTCAGCAAAATATCGACACCACTAGATACCCATTTCCTTGTTTAGTCCCAGCCTTCTGCAAAGAAAATTGTATCTGATGGTCGCCAGATGTCTATGACTAGTCAGGCTGTCCACATCTAGATTGAGGATGAAGGGGTGCAATTCAACCTCGACTCCTTGCAGGAACATTTTATCAATATCATTTGGTAGGAATCCCAACACCCAACTGAGCCACTACCACTACATCCACATCATCAACTAGAATTGTTGCTTTAAACACCATCCTGAGTAGCAGCATACACCGAAGATTTGGGAGGTTCAAGTCCAGGAGTGAGGCAAGGAAACACGAGGATATGTATGAGTTTTCCCTCATCTAATTGATCAAGAAGAAAAATTTCTTCTCGATCACTATCTGCACTGTTTCGAGACATAAGATGTCTTTGTTGAGGTAGATTTTCTTAAGTCTCTAATTAGTGATGAAGCCTAGAAAGGCTTATTCTTTCTTAGAGCACCTCAATCTGATCGGGGTGTCCATCTTCTTTGACCTCGACTACTATATTTTCTAATAGATATAGGCACATGCCATTGAGTGTCTTGACCCACTAGCTTTGCTTCATTAATTTCCTTTGCATCCACCCCCAATATCGATCACTTCCATACATCCCCTTAAAGGTGTTAATAAATCTCCCATGGGTAGTTGTACTTAGTGCTCCAAATGTTTACTTAAGGAGACGTTTGGTCATAGATTATCATCATTATTGGTCCTTTCCAACTCTTCTCCCATGTCAAATCCATGCAAACCAAAACCAACTGATCTTGCAAATGATCTCTTCAATGATCGAATGAGGAGCTTATTAATTGTTCATTTCCAATTCTGTCGATATGCCTCATGTGATCGATCTCCTCTCTACTCTAAAGCAGAGAGAAAATTCCCTTTTGTCATATTTTTCACCTCTCCTAACCTCGGGAACTACTGCGAACATACAAATGGATTGCCTTGACAAAAAAGATGATGTATTGGTCATTGTCACCTCCTTCCAGTGGGAATGCCCATGTGCCTAATCTGGCCATGAAAGGCAAAAAATATTACACCCATTTGGCACATGGGAAATGACCTTATTCACCATTAACTCCTTCATTGGCCAATGTGTCTGCCTCTATATTTCGCTCCTTGCATATATAGTTTACAATGAAATTCTCAAATGTTTGCACCATCTCAACTTCCTTAGTGAGGAGAGCATGGAGTTTCTAGTTGGGAATATTTCCACTTCTGAGAGCATTGATGGCCAACACTGAATCCCCTTCAATTGCTATCCTGACCAATCCTAATTCCCTGCAAAGATTCATCCAATGGATGATAGCAAAAAATTATGCTTCATTGTTTGTCCCTTCAAGCAGCCACTTAGTTGGGGATGATATTGTTTTCCCTTACCAATCCCTGATGATACATCCCACTCCAAATGGGCCCGAATTTCCCTTGGATGCCCCATCAAAATTCAATATATATATAATTAATATTAAAAAATAGTAATAAAGTGAAATAAAATGAAATAAATTCAATTAAATTACGTTCTTATACATAGTCTGAAACATTGTCATAGTCATTCAATGCAAACACTTGATCATTGTCTTCAATTGTTGTTTCATATTGATCGTGTGTTTATGAAGGTTTCAATGATCTTTTCTTTCAATCTTCGACCCACTCTATATTCTCACATGCTTCCCAATCTCTTGAAATATAAAGCTGACAAAAACATGTAATCTCCCTTGTCCAGATAGTCCATGTGCTTACATTTGAACTCTTAAATGAATGTCATTTAGTAGATCCACTAATTGTCTCACAATCAATTCTAGGTAGAATGTTCTATTCAACCAACCAAAAGAATTGTCAAACTGTAGAGTATTCACATGATCTTATAGATAATTTTGTATTGCACCAATCCACATTTGAATGTGCATCTTTAAATTTTACTACATCCTCAAATTTCAATTGCTCTCAAGAAATAAATTATTTTAACACATGCACCAGCTCCATCATGTTCTCCTTTACCATGTCCAGTTTCAAAAAACTCCACATATGTTAGACATTATTTTCCTTGTGAACCCTACTTAACCAATAAAATATTTGAGCATTCTTGAACTATCCCATACAATTATTTGACCATATGAGATGTTTTGTTACCTTGATTCCTCTTTCTCTTAAATTTGTATAAAATATTGAAACAATATTGAACAAAATTTGACGAGTGTAACTAGTTGTCACTCAAATAGAAATGTTACTACCTTAAAAATGTTCTATCATCCTCTATACTATCATCTGAATGTTAGTATACAATATGAAAAAACATAGCCACCTGCAGTGAATTGTAATATTGTGATTGGATTTCCTCTTATGGAGCAAAAATATTTTTTTTTGCAAAATCAACCACTAATAGTATAGTTCCAACTGAAAATGTGTTTCTTCATGTGTGAAATATTTTGGTACAATCTTACTCTTAAATCTTGATATGAATGTATATACACTATTTTTTTGTGATTAAATTGTAGCTCTTTCCAATTTTTCCATCCTTTAAAGAATACTCACCATTCTTAAATCTCTTAACATCTACTAACTATTGTCCAAAATTATTTTCAACACTTTCATGCATACCAACTCCTAAGAATGAAAGGTTTCCACAACTAATGCATTGTCCAAAAATACATGAACTTAAATAAAATTGTCCATTAGATCTTTCAGAAAACAAACATGCTATAAACTCCTTGATTGTTTCAAGTGGCATATTAATACCAAATTCCTACATTATCATGTTAGTATGTAAAGTACAACATATATATCAAAAAACATCATAATAATAATGAAATTACATATGTGTTTTGCAATATCAAGAGATTCATTGCTTATTAATTTTGACATACCAAGGTTTACATTTTTCAAATGATCTTTGACTTATGCTAATATTTCTAGGTAACATTGAATCATCTAAACAAAATTATATCAAATTTGGTTTGAGTTGTGCCTAATAGGTGGTTTCGATAAAGATTGTGAATTTTGGACCCCACTCTTAGTAATTTCAAAACATAGATCTAGAATTAGATGATACCATAGTATTATCATGCCAATATTTTTCAACCAAATATTTGTCATGCTCACAATTTTTTTTACATGTGAATATGCAACAAAACCAACAATTTTTTTAATATAAAAACTCTAAGTTATAACACATTAAGGTGAGAACTTACTCTAGTATTTACTTGGTGTTCATAATATTCTTTTCCAATAAGGAATAATGTTAATGCAATGTAGTTATTACTAGGTAGCAACAATTAATATCCTTAAACTATATCAATATTAATTGTAATACTATTTACCTACTACCATTGATTCATAGTACTAACTATAATACTCATACAACTCTTGTCCTCGATTTCACTTACTTTTGATACATTAGCGATGTTGATTATCTCAACATCAGATCAACCATCCTTATTGAAATAGCCTTTAACAACATGTATGTTATCATTATTTATATGTTTTTCTAACGTTAGTGTTAGATTGCCATCACCAAACCCATTAAAATATTATTTTTGTTCCTACTAATAGTGTTAATATTAGTCTAAGTTCCAATATTTAATATTGAATTTAATGATATCTAGGATTTGTAGTTTGCTCCCAAAATATTGAAATTCTTAGAGCACTTAGGTTTTATCTCATAGTATTATTTATGTCCTCAATTAATAATAATAATGCCCATCATTTGAAAAAGGATTTCTTTCAATAAGCTTATTAACGTTTGTCAATATTAACATTTTGCATTATATCGATGTTGCCATTTTCATGGTATTCTTGGGGTTGCTCATGTGGGTTCCATCTACTATAAGTGTTAGTAGTTTTCCAACACTCATTAGTCATCGTTAATATTTCCCTTTGTTATTCACCATACCAACACTACTATTATACTTCCCTTAATGATTGTAGTAACATAAACGGTATCCTTAGGATTAATCTCATTACTAACATTACCTATAATATTGAGCCATATTTCATCCCAATATTAATTTTTATATTATCCATGATATTATTATTACCGCTATAATTGCTATCAATATTTTTGTTTATTTTTATGTTAATACCACTAGGTATTATTTATCCTTATTGACACAGTTTCATCATTAAAATTAAATTTAATATTAATTTCACTAAATATTACATATGGGTAAACCCACAAAACTGGTTTACAATTCCATTGAGGAAGGAAAAATGTATTTTCGGATGGAAAACACTTTAGGGGGTTCACTAGAACCCCCTAAAGGGTTCGATAGAACTAGGGGGTTCAAGCGGACCCCCTAGTTCTAGTGAACCTTGGTTCGTTAGAACCCCCCATTTCCCCCCTTCTCCCCCTTTGGCACCAAAAATCTCCATAATTTTTCCCTTTGAAGCTCAAGTTGTGGATGAAAATGGAGGAGACTTCACAGACCCAACTGGATGATGGTAGTCCTTAGAACGAACTATCCAACGAATATAGTTTTAATATGTTTTGGTTTTATTATATATTTGTTTTTCTAGTTTCATTAAACATAGGTTTTTCATTGAAAATCAAGCTCTATGTTTTGCACATGTGGAAAAATAGCAAATTATCAATTTTTTTTTTGAAAAATATCAGTGCACTAGATATTGAAGTCCATGATCCAACAATTTTTTTTGAATTTCATACATACAAAAAAAGTTATGTTGTATACGGTCTGCCTATGTATGAATTGTAATTGGTTTGACTTTGAAACTTGATTAAGGAAAAAATATTCAATAAAACACTATGAAACCAAATGAAAGCACTAGATATCAGAAGTTACAGATCTAAATTGAAAAAATTAGATTTTATCCTTCATGGAAAAAAATGTTGTTGTAATCAGAACATCACTCTTAAAATGGTGTTTAATGTGTAGTTTTCTAAGGAGAGATGGAAAAAAGTGCACTTTGATTTCAAAAATTTAAAAAAAAAAAAATTAGAATCTATAGACAAAATGTCACAAATCACTAGTTTGCATCATCTTCAAATTTCTCACGGTTTAGCCGCTATAGGTGCTCGAAAGTGAAGATTTAGTTGGAAAAAATCAGTTCAGTGTCCAGTTTGACCAAAAATTAAAAACCAGTATTGTGGGATCACCCATATCTATGTATATAAATTAATTGGCATCATAGAGAATCATTATTGATATTTATTCATAACAATTGGTATCACGATTTAATTTATTCCTTATGTAATTTTAATACCATTTTACGTTTAACAAACTCTTACTTAAATACCTTATAAATAACTTAATTAATTTATAAGGGTTCAAGTCTACATTTAAATATTCACAAAATAAATTGATTATTTTGTAAGGTTTCATAGGTTTGATTTAAATTTTATTTTATAAAGCCAAAGATTTCATGCAATATTTCAATAAGTAATTTAATTTAATTTATTAAACCTCTTATTACACATTCAAATATTATGAAGGTAACTTTAAGTTACAACTTAAAGTTGAGGGGTCTAGTGCCATTATCCCCCATGATAGACTAATTATAAATTAAACAAGTTCTATTTAGATAACCATTCAATTAGAGTTAATTGGTTGTGCACTAAATATCAACCATTAGATGAGATTTAATTTTAGCCATTAGATCTGAGGGCTTTATTTGCAACCCTAAAACATAAGGATTCTCTTTTAACCTATTTTCTTTTCATTCTCACTCATTTGAGTTTTGTAGATTTGGAAGAAGGATGAGAGAAGCTCTAATGGGGTTTGCAACCATTTCTATCTCCATTTGCATTTGCAGATTTGAAGCTCTTATTGTTTCCAATATGATTCCATATATGACATTTTGTTTCATTTTGACTCTTTACATGAAACTATTTTTCTATGTTTTCTTTTATGATTGTTCTAATCTACATGTTTTAAATGGTTGTTTGTGTTTGCAGGTAAACAAATTTTGGCAGAGCTCTCCAACATGACATACATGTTTTGAATCCACATTGTTTTTGAAACAAAGTTTACACATTATTATTTTATTATTTTATTTTTTAACTCATATATTTATTTATTTTCTCGTGTATGTGTATGTATTTTATTATTATTATTATTATTATTATTATTATTATTATTATTTTTGTTGTTGTATTTTACACCAGAAGACATACTTTTTATTGATGTGTTTAACATAAATGATATTCCTTAAAAATACAAAGATTATTTTTTTTTGCAAGTTAAAATACACAAAATATATATTTGGTTTTTCTTTTACAAAAAGAAATGGGATGTTGCGGGGCAGCAGCCCATGGGTGAGCCGCAACTCCCCATAGGGGTCGCATCCCTCTTTGGGAAGGGGTGGCTATGGCCAGTGTTATTCCCAAAAAGTTTTGCAATAAAATGCAGCTAAGGGATAAACATAGATCTCAAATTTTGATTATAACACACAACTAACTCAACAAAATTTGTCTCCAAGCACACAATTCATAAAAATGCATAAAAACATTTGACCAAATATAGATTATAGTATTCAATTAAGTAAGTAAATTTCTTAGGAAACCCTAGTATCTAGCTTCAAGAAAAGACAGGGGATTCACATCGTTAGGGTAGGCTTGATTAGCTCTACACTATATCAATATTAACTCAAGTAATGAAAAGAAAGCAAACCCTAGGGGCTAGACGTAATTCCTTGGGGGTTCATCTCTGATAGCCTTGCCTACGTATGTATTTCATAGGGGAATCATAGCTCAACAACTTGAGTTCACCCAACTCGTATTTGATTGATCGGAAATCACATATAACAACCAAGTTTAAATCACCACTAGCTCACAATGATAGTATATACTAAGTATGAATAGAAATGATGAATCTATAAGGGCTCCTTCTACTATAAGGAGTGATTAAAAATCTCAATTACAACACCCCTCAAGGACCACTTTCCAACATAGATAATCAACCATTGAAGGTAAACCAAACATATTTGGAATAGATAATTATAATTGAATTCATGGTTTTAATTCAACCATACAAAGGTCACCATATGGCATTCATAAGATTATGGGATGAAAGGATAATGAAACAAACCACATACTGAATCTTTTTGGGAAATTCAACATTCATACAGCTAGTTGACTAACACAAGGACTATAATCCTTAGGTTCAAAGACCACTCTGCTTCAGTCACCCTCATAATCCAAAACACAGAAATACGCTTACCTCAATGCTTTACACAAGAACAACCTATGTTTCTAATTCATTAATTAGAGAATATAAGAGTGGGTATGCAACCCTTTCTAGAGTCCTCTTACCCCAGACGGTTCACCGTTAGCTGCCACTCACTTAGGTGAAGCCGAGGGTCAAAAACCTCAATATGGATAGGCACGGTTTTAAGGAACAGTTCATTCATAACAAGCACGTCACGCTTACACGCCCATTTAATTTTTGTACTTAATATCTATTGCACTTCATGGATAAAATTCTAGTTAAGAGAAAATTTTGATGGCCATCTCTGACCACATGATAATCTACAACAATAAGATAACCCAAAGAATCAAACTTTCTCTCCTCCTGACCATATTGGAATCATGAAGCCTTGTGAGCTCTAGCCAAACCCCTGACCAAGAAATCTATTAGACCCATGAAAATGAGATGAGGTTTTCTATTCAAATAATATGAATTGATATTTCAAGACAAGATTCATCTACGCAACTTTCAAACAGTGCCATGAGTGCGATACTTAAATCTCACTAAACAAAGCATTCTAACAACCATGATTTGTACCAGTTATTTTGTATCAAACACACACACACATATAATTACAGTTGTTGGCATTGAAGAATAAGAAGGAAGTAGGGTTTCGTGTTCAACTCGTTTAGGGATAACATTAAAATTAGCATACGATGGCTTATGACAAGGTTTTCACTTGATAGCAATGGAATGGTCAATGGAGGCTAAATTTAATCACACAATCCCAAAACACTTAGCTAAAATAATAAACAAATAACATGGCCAACACCCCCAATACACACAATAGGGTCCAATAAACAATTGCATCTACACGCACAAAACACTAGGTGGGTATGCTTAAAAATAGCTAGGGATAAGCCCCCATACCTGTGTAAATATTATCCAAGGCTTGAGATGGTGTATTGAGCCCTTTCTTTGACTCTGTTATTTTTCCTCCATGAAACCAAATGAAGAACTTCATACATACGATCATGTTTGAAATATTAGTGAGACTCTAACCTTTTCAACCTCTACCACCCAGAGACCAATCACATGCCACCCATTTCTCTTTTCTTCATCGACCACTTCTACCCCTACGAGTTGTACCCCTTTGACCAATTTCCTTCCCCTACAATTTTTGGGATAACATAATCTAGGGTTTTTGCTTTGCATTAAATCTCCCCCTTGTTTGCTCCAACTCCCTCTACTTACCTAGCCATCCTTTGTATTAATGGTGGCATCCATTTTCTTCCTTCCCAGGAATGTCACCTGGAGTTGACATCTCAATTTTTGTGCCTTCACTTCCTTCCCTGACCACTAACAAAAACTAGCCTTTGAATGTAGGCCCTTGATCTTGAAACTCATGCCTATAATAAACGCCACACAAATACCTTCCTTTCTTTAAAGTACCATCGTTTGATTTGACCTGCTTTAAATTTCAATCACACAATGCTATTGATTCACAACAACAATATGAATCAGGTGAAGCAATCACCTCTTTCCACTTGTCACTCACCACCATACCCACATGGTTAACCCAAGTCAACGCAAGTGTTCCATGGAACGGTGTGATTTCTCCTTTAGTCATTCTTGTCAGGGTTCAAGGATCACCAGTCCCCCTTACCTCATGCTTGGCATGCGTAGAAGGATCTTAGAAGCAAGCCCGAGCACCCAATCCTAAAGCTTCTTATGCCTATTAGGGTTTAGTCATTGGCCTTACCCTTTACCATTGCCTTCCTATGCTCCATCGCAAGCCAACACATTAACCCCCAAAATGCCGAAGGGAAAAACTTCGAACAATGCTTCAAGTTGTCAAAGGTCAGGGTTCTCTCTTCCCCCTTACCACTTCCACACCTTCGTGTTAAGGTGTAAGCCAGCTTGCTGACCCAAAAACACTGAAATCATTTTGAGTGTCGAGATTTAGGGCTTCCTTATACCCCTTCTTGACACTCCCAATAAGGCCTCAACCTTAATCTGACACGCGAACTCCAACACCATTTCGGGTGTTGGGGTTCGGGTCTCCTTCATCCTTCCTTCAAAACATTAAGTTAAGGTGTAAACCTTAAGGGTGATCTCTGGTGCCCGACCGGTTTAAGCCTTAACACTATTCTTCAATCCTCAAAACCTTGAGATAAGAATAAAGCACTAATAGACTTCACACATTAGATAGGTAAACTTCTTTCATACTCCACATTGATAACTATACCAACCAAGGACCTCTTTTGACACCACTAGCATATAGTCACATCCCCAAAAGGATTTCCTAAGATTTAGTTTCTATGGATGTCATAAGTATGGTTAATTAAACAGAAAAAATTTAGATGTAAGTGAGATCCTCTATGTACGACCACATCATCATGACATGTAAAACAAGCTAAGGTATGTAGACCTTTTCGAGGGTTGAGGTTCCTCCATACCCCTTTCATCACTTAGGATATTGGTAATTCATAAGACCTATGACTGACCTCCAATCCTTGAAACTTCTTCGAGTGTCAGCCTTCGCTAATACCTTTTACCTCTTACTTAACCTTAAGTCAAGGCATAAGTCATAATGCCAAAGTCTGATGTCCAACACCTTCAGTATATGGTAGGCCTTAATTCTGAAGCCCAATGTTGGATGCAATTTTAGACTTAATACATGAAAACTTCATTTTCCTTCATGCAACCGATACAAGGTATGGTCAAAGTCTGATGTCCAAAACCTTTTTACTCTTTCTTCATTTCTCTAAGGGATTCGATATGCGATATGACCAAAGTCCAAAACCTGATACCTTTTGAAATTTAACTCAGACTTCATTATTTCCTTAAGGAATTTATTATACGATATGACCAAAGCTTGAAGTCTGATGCCTTTTGGTCTTAGCTGAAAAAGACTAACTCTTTCCTCTTTAACAAATGATACAGGTAAGCCCGAGGTCCAAAGTCTAAACTTTTGGAACTCTCCGAGGCTTGTTGCAATGACACCCTAAGGCCAATGAATCCTTCTTCCTAACAACCCTATGAAGTTCTTTAGGCCTCAAACAACAACTCTATATTTGTTATCACTCAGATCTCCTACTGACCTCATTGAGGTGCATTTGTTGAACTCAATCAACTCATTTATAGAAGACTCTCCTTTGACATCCATAAGATGCCCTTGTGACGATAATATAGTTGGGTTTAGTTATCCTCATTAGATTAAATCTTTATTAGAATCTCCCAACTATCAAGATGATATGATGTTCTAATCTAAGAGCAGATCATAATTCCATGATAAGGAACAACCCGAAAGCACAGAAGACTCTAAGACTCTTCCTCTATCCTTACTATCTTAATCTCCCTTAGTTAAGTATTCCTATAGGGATCAAATCTACACATGCTATATTTACTAAAATTCTAAGGCACCTTTAGTGACTTGAGCCATAATACTTGCTATGAGGAACCTCACGTGAATACTATAGGAGACATTCAAAATCAACATGAGTCAAATGATAATAAAAGGATCTTTATTACTAGTGGACCTTTGCAACACCATATAGCATGAAAAATTATAGTATCTATCAATGTAGATTTAGTCACATACCTTAATAGAAGCATTCACATAAGACTTCAACTAATCTTCTCTTAGAACCAAATGACTAAAAGTATAATGGCACTCAAACATAGTTGGGTCTTGAATCGTTTAAATGATGCACACTTAATCCACATAGGAGCGTAGTATAGGTTTGGAATAAAAGGCTATAACACTGGTATAAAGGGATGGGCCTTACATCGTCCCCCCCTTGTATAGACTTCCTCCTGGAAGCCTTTCAGGGTTGGAACTTAGTAGCTTTATAGTAACACTCAAGAAATGGATTAGCCATGCTAATGATCCTATTTCCATGATGAAGGAAATCAAAACATTAAATTCAGACATGGATTTTTGTTTCATATTGGACCAAAGAAATATTTACACAAATTCACACAACTTTGTACAACATAAATTATAGAACAATAGTCACAGTGATCAACAACTGCTCAAAAAATGAGTGAGAGAGAAGCCTACAAAGTGTAGACACTTAGAACTAATCATAGCAACTATACAAGGTATCAAAATAGACAATAACTATTGCACATGATTGACAACAATTGTAGACTGAAAAATATGCATAAGAGACATATCTTTTATGCATAAGAAGACATACATAAGAGACCTCTCTTTCATGAGTTAACATCCAACAATTAGAACAAATTCTTTCAAAATGAAACATTTAGCCCATATAATCTCAATATATAAAACAAAATTACAAGGTTAATCACTATCCACATAGCCATAAATTATTTCCTATGTAACCATCTTTAACTAAATTATAACATTATATCAACAAATAAGCATCTTTTAATATATCTCATAATTTTCACATGAGTAGTACCCATGCTATTAGAAAATGTCTTATCACAAATGTTCAGTCATATCTCAAGAGTTATCAGCTTCACATTTTGTCTAAATATGTTCTTAAGAGAATAGTTTACCTTATAATTATGGTACTCATACCATATCTCAATCATGGCACTCATACCATGTCTCAAGGAATATTAACTTTCATCATTTGTTACTTTTGCACATAGTTCACAAGTATGCCACATCCCATTTACTTGCAATTTCACATGTACACAAAACAATAGCAAGGATGCTCTTCCCAATTGGTGTGCTTTTCCTCACTCAAAGGATGCTCTTCCCCATGGGTGTGCTTGTCCTCATATCGTCACATAATTTACAACATAAGGCTCACACAATGGGTTTTAAAAGGATGGATGTTCTTGGATACCATAGCCATTAGAAAAGATGGTCTCAAGGCCCTTCTCTAAGGACTCATCCATATAGATAAGAACAATGTAATGCCCCACCAAGCAACCCCAAAGGATACATTACATCTAGCATTTATGGCACCAATTTTATTTTTTTTAAAGTACTAACATACATCATAATAATCATATAACACATGATATGAAACTAAACATGAACTACATATAACAATTTGCAAACAAGGAGAAAGCCTCAAACTGAGTAACCTAATATCATAAACCAAAGTTTCAATAAAACTCCCCAAGAGGAAAGTATAAATTCAAGAGAGAAACAAAATAAAGATCAATTGTAGCTACATTGCAGCATTCCGATCATAATTCAAAGAAAAAAATAAACAAGTCCTTGAGGAAAATAGGACTATGACAACCTACAAATGGCTAAGAAACCTAATTAAATAAATATAAAATTCCACATTTCTAGTGCATAATAAAATAAAACATCAATCAAGAATTACAAATAATTCATATTTCAACAATAAAATTTGCACATCACCACATAAGTATAATATCATGCAATAATTGGTGGTCCTTGACCACATAAATATGAATAGCTGGTGTTCCCATGACCATAAATATGAATCACTAGTAGTCCCTGACCACATAAATATGAATCACTAGTGGTCGCCAACCTGAATATGAATAAAAGTAGTGGCCCACGACCCACATAAATATGAATAGTTGGTGGTCTTGACCACATAAATATGAATCACGTGGTCCATGTAATTTCATCATTTACCCATGGGTTATAAACACCAAGGAATAGGTTTTCCTATGAACTAAAAGTGTGGTTCTCATATGTGGGGGAGTAGGCCACCATCAACATCCATGTGAGGATTACAACTTGACATAGATCATTTATCACGATTAGGGACAACACCCTAAGCTCATAATTTCTCGATGGGAGAACATGTGCCTCTCAACCCCTATTTACACTAGTTGGCATCTCACTCCCATAAGGGGGAACCATACACTAGGGGCACACATTTAACATACAAATAAGACTAACACAAGGAATACATCACATTTCATTTAATAGATACACATCCACACATTTCATGCTTACTCCATTTCACAAGAAATCAACCACACAAGATAATCATGAAGGGTACACATAGGGGATCATACTAGATGTCCACCACCCTTATCCCAAGTGGATACCCTATATCTCGTACTTGGAGCACAACACATGTACTAGTTTCCACATGAAAAATCACATAACTATCAAGAATTTTATCACTCCATTCCATATGAGTCAAAGATGCACAACATACACTTACTTTTACAACTTGGTCTATCCACAAAATTACCATAATACACAACATATGCACCATTACGAGGTGCTCACATACACCGAGAATACAAAATGACTTCCCTTTTTTTTTTTTTTCAATTTTCATCTTTTAAAGCAACAAACCATTTCCTTTCACATAATTAAATCACAAATATTCTATTCTACCAAGTGGCATACTCAACCATGATAAATCACTTTTTAAGCAAGGCTACCCGATACTCAACACATGATAAGGAAATCATTCTCTAGCTAGTTAGCACCACAAGCACAACACCCATTTTTACTCAAAATTCACTTACTCATGTACTTAACATTTGCATCTCTAATGAGTTAATAGTTATATGGATTTCTATGACTAACAATTCAATTGGGGACCTTAAGTCTTGCCAAATTAATGCTATTATGACGCACATGCCATTCTATATTCTAGACATGACATGTAATAAAAGAACAACTTAATTCAGAATTTAATAATGAAAGGTTTACTATTGCATTCATTCCCTTTCCACCATCATTATTTATTTACTTGCTTATTGTATTCACTATTATGTTTTATCTCAATATTAATTGATTCCATGCACAAGATCACACATGCATCCTAAGGCAGGAATTGCAGTTTTGGAACCGTAGCCTTTTGCCCATTATAAATATTTCATCTATATCTACAAGATAGATTTACATGAAACATGGATTTGATTGATTTAAAGGCAACATGCACTTTTAGGGAGTACTTCATTCATCCACACACAAGAAAGGAATCACATTTTCAAAACACCCCAAGGCACATAGATTTAGAAATACAAACTGTAGTGTTTTATACTAAGTTATTCACTTCCATTATGAAGTTAAATGAAGTTTACTTTAGTAAGGTTGTATTGTCTACACAATATTCATGTCTTAAGAATCATCTTTCATCTCCATAAGGTTCAAGGTTATAGGATAACACAAAGGTCGATTTATAATAATAATATTTGTAGTTTTCTAGCCATTCACTTTTTTTTCATTTCTATTTTCATTCTAGATTGACTTGGTCTTCACAATGATAATTCACCACAACGTTCTAATCAACATGAACGGAACATACATTTGACACATTTAATTTTCCTAATCTTTCTCATCTGAAACACTTACAATTCCTACATGAGGGTACATAGGTGCATTTATATTTAACTCTTGGCAAGTCAAAATCTATAAATTGGGCTATTTAAAATTCTTTGTAATCAAATGCATCATTCACATGAGGTTACATAATGCTCAATCAATTTAACAACATAGTTATTCCGTTTTAAATTAACTCTTTCACAACCAAAATTATCAAAGAATGATGAAAGTGACTTAAGATCTCATAAGGTCTTTTCAACCATCAATTACAAAAAGGAGACAAGCACACAACATAATTCACACAAACAACCCCACATGGGAAACATCACTAACTAGAGATCCCAGTGTTGCAACCGTGCTCAGATACCAAATGTAATGCCCAAAAATATTTGCAATAAAATATAGCTAAGGGAAAAACACAAATCTTGAATTTTGATTACAACACACAACTAACTCACCAAACTTTATCTCCAAGAACACAATTCATAAAAAGGCATAAAAACATTTGACCAAATCTAGATTATAATATTCAATTAAATAACTAAGTTTCTTAGGAAACCCTAGTAGAGCTTCAAGAGAAGACAAGGGATTCACATCGTCAAGGTAGGCTTGATTAGCTACAACTCATCATTCATCACAACTCAATTCAAAAGACACCATCAAGTCTCAATCTATTCCAATATAATATATCAATCTTAACTCAAGTAATGAAAAGAGAGAAAACCCTAGGGCCAAACCTAATTCCTTGGGCTTGTCTCTGATGGCCTTTCCTACATATATATTTCATAGAGGAACTATAGTTCAACAACTTGAGTTCACCCAATTTGTATTTGATTGAACAACAATCACACATAACACACAAGTTTAAATCACCACTAGCTCACAATTGTAGTACATACTAAGTATTAATAACAATAATGAATCTATAATGACTCCTACTATAAGGAGTGATTAACAATCTTGATTCCAACACCCCTCAAGGGCCACTTGCCAACATAGATAATCAAGCATTGAAGGTAACTAAAACATATTTGAAATAGATAATTATAATTGAACTCATGTTTTTAATCCAACCATACAAAGGTCACCATATAACATTCATAAGATTAAGGGTCGAAAGGTTAACGAAACAAACCACATACTAAATCTTTCTAGGAAATTCAACCTTCATACACCTAGTTGACTAACACAAGGAGTATAACCCTTAAGTTCAAATACCACTCTACCTTAGTCACCCTCATAATCCAAAACACATAAATACGCTAACCTCAATGCTTTACACGAAAAACATCCTATGCCTCTAATACATTAATTAGAGAATATAAGAGTGGTTACACAACTCTTTCTAGGGTCCTCTTACTCTAGACAGTTCCACTGCTAGCTTCCACCCACTTAGGTGAAGTCGAAGGTCAAAAACATTGATATGGATAGGCATAGTTTTAAGGAATAGTTCATTCATAACAAGCACAACATGCTTACATGACCATTTAATGTCTGAACTTAATATTTTTTGCATTCATGACTAAAATTCTAGTTAAGATAAAAGTTCAATGGTCATCTCTGACCACAAGATAATTTACAACAATAAGATAACCCAAAGAATCAAACTTGTTCTCCTCTCAACCATATTGGCATCATGAAGCCTCATGAGTTCTAACCAAACCCCTGAGCAAGAAATCTATTAGACCCATGATGATGAGATGGGTTCTTCTATTCAAATAATATAAAATGATATTTCAAGACAATATTTGTTAAGAAAATATCAAACAATGTCAAGAGTGTGATACTTAAATCTCTCTAAATGAAGCATTCTAACAACCATGATTCGTACCCATTATTCTTTATCAAACACACACACACACACACACACACATATATAATTACAATTGCTGGAATTTAAGAATAAGAAGGATGTAGGGTTTCAAATTCTACTCATTTAGGGATAACATTAAAATCGACATATGATGGCTTATGACAAGGTTTTCACTTGATACCAATGGAATGGTTGATGGAGGCTAAATTTAATCACACAGTCCCAAAAAACTCATATGTATGATTCAGGTATAACAAAACTCCTAGGTATTATCCTCGCTAAAAAAATAGATGAATAACATGACCAACACCCCCAATACACATGATAGGGTACAATATACAATTACATCTACACGCACAAAAACACCAGGTGGGTATACTTAAAAATAGCTAGGGATAAACCCCCATATTTGCATAAATATTATGCAAGGCCAGAGATGGTGTTTTGAGCCCTTGCTTTGGCTCCAACATTATTTTTCCTCAATGAAACCAAATGAATAACTTTAGACATATGATCCTATCTGAAATAGTATTGAGACTCTAACGTTTTCAAACTCTGCCACCCAAAGACCAGTCACATGCCACCCATTTTTCTTTTCTTCATCAATCGCTTCTACCCCTATGAGTCATGTCCCTCTGACCAATTTCCTTCCCCTTCGATTTCTAGCATAACATAATCTAGGGTATTTTCTTTGCGTTAAATCCCCCCTTGTTTGCTCCAACTCCCTCTACTTACCTAGTCATCCTCTTCATTAATGGTGGCATCCATTTTCTTCCTTCCTTCCCAAGAATGTCACTTAGAGTTGACATCTTGACTTTTGTGTCTTTGCTTCCTTCCCTAACCACTGAAAAAATTTGACCTTTGAATGGAAGCCCTTGATCTTGAAACTCGTGTCTATAATAAGCTCCACACAAATACCTGCCTTTCTTTAAAGTACCATCGTCTGATTTGACCTACTTTAAATTTCAATCATACATCACTATTGATTCACAACAATGATATGAATTAGGTGAAGCAATCACCTCTTGCCACTTGTCACTCACCACCATACCCATATGGTCAAACCAAGTCAATGCAAGCATTCCATAGAATGGTGGGATTACTCCTTCAATCATGCTTGTTGAGGTTCGGGGATCGCCAATGCCCCTTACCTCATGCTTGACATATGTAGAAGGACCTTAGAAGCAAGCCCAATCACCCAAGCCTGGAGCTTCTTACACCTATCGGGGTTCGACCATTGGCCTTACCCTTTACCATTTCCTTCTTGTGCTCCACAAGCCAACACACTAACCCCCAAAATGTTGAAATGAAAAACTTTGAACAATGCTTCAAGTTGTTGAAGGTCGAGGTTCTCTCTTCTCCCTTACAACTTTCATGCCTTCTTGTTAAGGCGTAAGCAAACTTTCCAACCCACAAACATTGAAATAATTTTGGGTGTCGAAGTTTGAGGCTTCCTTATATCCCTTCTTAACACTCCCAGTAAGGCCTCAACCTTAACTCTGACCTGTGAACTACAACACCATTTTGGGTGTCAAGGTTCAGGTCTCGTTCATCCTTCATAACATTAAGGCATAAAACGTAAGGGAAATCTCTGGTCACTGAATGGTTTAAGCCTTAACACTATTCTTCGATCCTCAAAACCTTAAGATAAAAATAAAGCGCTAATAGCCTTCACGTACCAGATAGGTAAACTACTTTCATACTCCCCGTTGATAACTGTACCAGCCAAGGACCTCTTTTGACACCACTAGCATATAATCATATCTTGAAAAGAATTTCCTAAGATTTCATTTTTGTGGATGTAAGAGAGGGGAACCAACCACGTTCAAGGCCCCAGGTCACAGAGAGCCAAGAGCGGAAGGCTGCCCTAACTTACCTCAGCTTGAAGGGGTGTTAGGAGATGAGGGATGAGAATGATGAGGACTATAAGGTCCTTCAACCACTCTGTAGGCCCAAAACCCGGAATGGGGCTAGGTGAGCCAATTTTTGGATTCAACATTGTGCCTCAGGTAGCTCTCTTCCCAAGGATGAAAGTGTGGTTATGAGACAACAACACGACACACTAGGATCTCTCAGGTGTGTTGGCATCCATATGACCATAGGACCAAAAAGACAATGTGAACCGTCAAAAAATAGACTGATGACCTAGCCAATGGTTTTTAAGGGAACAAAATAACACTTATGAAGTAAGAAATATATAAGAGAATGTGAAAAGTAAGTATATTAAAGCTAGGGTGAAAAGAATGATCTCACAAAAGATCTTGTTCGCTAGCTAGCTCCAAGAAGCACATCCACCTACACAAGAGAGAGATAAATTGTTGGGTGGTTGTATAGGGGCCTGCCTTAGTCAGACCCCAATTTTGGTGTTTCCACCTCCACGGACAACCAAGATAGCAACAAAGAAGAAAAGTATGATAAAGGAAGAATAAAATTGAAACACAATAACACTTCAAAACAATATTATGCTACTCAACCAAATCGTAGAGGAGGGGAGTGAAAATATTAACACCTCCACCAAGAGCTCACTAGCTAATGGAGGAGAAAATGAGAGGACTCAAGCCCCTACTGCAATGGTGTTGTTCCAAACTTGCTCTATGGAGTTGATGGAGTGTTGTTGTTGCTACTATGGAGTGAAAAGTGTTGCTTGAGAGTGATGGGTTCAAGAAAATGCTTAGAGAATTGCTTGGAGAGATCAAGTTGAGTAATTAGAGGATGTGAAGAAGATGAAATGCATGAAGAATGAGTGAATTTGAAGGGAGAAAGAGAAAAACAGCCATATTATGGTTGGTTGGTCGAAAAGGGGCGTTAAAAATTGACCCTAATGGGAAGTGTAATGCCTCTACAAGCTTCAGATGCAAGAATCCATTAGGGACATAAGCGCGTCACGTGAGCATCCCTGATAGTTATTCTTTTGCTAACGCACAAAACAAAAGCCAAGTGGAATGAAGGTAGTGGGTTGATGTGGATTTTTTCCTTCAAATTTGGTTTTCTAAGGTGAGGAACTATAAAAGGGGAATATGCATAAGGGGTGCAAATTCACACCTATACAATGGATGTCATAAGTATGGTTAATTATACATGAAAATTTTAGATGTAAGTGATATCCTCTATCTACAACCACATCATCATGACATGTAAACAAGCTAAGGTATGTAGACCTTTTCGGGGGTCAAGGTTCCTCCATACCCCTTTCATCACATGGGATATTGGTAAGTCATAAGACCTATGGCTAATGTTCGATCCCTGAAACTTTTTTGGGTGTCGGCTTTCGTGAATACCTTTTACCTCTTACTTAACCTTAATTCAAGGCATAAGCTATAATGCCAAAGTATGATGTCCAACGCCTTCGGCATATAGTAAGCCTTAAGTCTAAAGCTCGATGTTGGATTCCTTTTCAAACTTAACACATGCAAAATTCCTTTTTCTTCATGCAATCGGTACGAGGTATTGAAAAATGGTTCTCCCCTTACAAACCAAAACTCACAACAATAACAAAAAATAGCACAACCAATGCTAGAAGAAACAAAGATCTTATATTATTAACTTCATTACATGGGCCTTCTAATTACATCATTTTCATAGCCATCACATGGGATTTGGTTACAATCATATGCAAGTATGCAAATCTAAAACAAATTCACTCTAGGCTTCCTAACCTTACAAAAAACCTCTAGAATCTTCCTATTATTGACCTCCAATCTTGCCAACACTAACCCAACTACCAGACTTCCTATGCCCATCGTCTCTTCCTGCTTCTACTCGGATTATATCCTCCTCTTTGTCTTCACCAGCAAGCAATCTTCTTTCCCTGCAATCCCATCTAGATTCATTGCATATTCTATTTTCATCAATCTGGAAACTAGGGTTTCATTCCCATTTGTCGCGTTCACTTGCAATCTTATCTTCATTTAATTATTTTACTCATCTTGCCTTAGTACTGCTACTTCCTTCAATCACCAACTAGAATGGTTTCCTCATTTTTTGCTCTATCTTCTCAAACACGCCATCGATCATCATCTTCATGCCTTAACCACCTCTCTTCAAACCATCAATGACACTATTACTTATCAAACTGAGACAATTCCATGTCACACCGATATTCACCTTCTCGTTGATTTCCATACTTGTCATCATTCACAATTCAGAACAACGATGTGAATTAACCTATCATCCAATCGCCATCCACCATCTATTCATACACATCATTATCTCTTCCTATTGATTCTCACAAAAGTCAATGACATGTCTTCATTGTGTCGAGGGGACACCAAAGAAACTCTCCCCAAAATTTGGAAGTCTCATCAATTAAGTTCCTATCGGAATGTCAAAGAGACTCTTATTTATGTTTCATTGATACCCATATGTCTTGTCAATGAAGAGCCTTCATGTCATCACCCACTCAATAATTTTTCACCACCTTTCAGCCATGACATCATCTTCCTTTGTCTTCATCACTTATCTTGGTCCCACTTTATTGGCATGTCGAAGAGATTTTGGAGCAACTCACACCGATATCCCAAAGTCTCACCGAAAAAGTTCGTGTATGACATTGTCAAAATGTCAAACAAACTCCATAAGATGTCCAATTGATACATGCCCTTCTCTTCAATTCTAAATGTCAAAGGGACTCATCAACTCATCCTATCGATATATGCATCTCCCTTTGATGAGAAATTTTTCAACTATTCACCTCTGTCACCTTCGCTATCACCATATCAGAGAGACAAGAAACCATGTCTCTTTGAAATCCCCATATCCCACTGATGAACCAATTCTCCAAAACACAGATCATCAAGGGTCATATTTTGAACTTCCCTCGTACCATCTACTATCTTTTGAGTAAAGTATAAGCTCTACCTTCGACTCACGAAGCCCGAAACTCATCCTTGCCAACTTCTATTCTTTTCGGGTGTTAGAGTTCTACCATGCCTCATGCATTCTTTCATGATTTAAGTATTCCTTAACACTGAATGTTGATGTCCACCTGTTACATCCATGCATAAGCCAGCAACCCGAAGTCTAAAACCAAACCATCCTGATCTAAAAATGACTAAATCTTTTTGCATTTCATCTTTCGTATGCGATAAGTTGTAATCCTGAGGCCCAAGGCCCGAACTTCTGCACATGTTCAAGACATAACTCCATTCTCCTACTCAGCAAACTCTAGCCAATTTAGCCCTTATTCCAAAAGAAACATCACTACTATTTTTGGTTGATGCAAGATTTCTCTCACACCCTAGATGCTCCTGCATCAGACACTCGAGGTAGGAAGAATTTTGTGAATATGGATTCACAAAATAGAGTTGAGTGGTAGTACCATCCTTTTAGACTTCAAGCAATCCTCAACCAACCCCATTGCTAAAATTGGTACTTGCAATTGCTTCTTCTTTGTCCTCTTCCAAAACTTAGCTGGAACAAGCAATCTTCTCCTCTAAAAACTATGTTCTTCACTCCTCTTCCTTGATGTGGAATTAACTCCACCATAAACTGAGCACCTCCTCCAAATGACATATCTCTCATTCACCTCTAATCTTGTGGGATTCATCCCACCATAGTCCGTCCACCTCCACCAATTTGCACCTGCACTTAACTCTACAACACCATACAAATCCTTCTTTGCATACCAATCATCCCTAACAAATTCTAACTGAACCATCTCATATACATTCACTAGCTCATCCATCTCAACATGAAAATCATATTTCTTAAATTCATTAAGAGAATATTTTACCTTCTCATCACCTATTGTAACTTCAACTTCATTATCTTCCTTCACACCTTTGATAAGACATGCAAGTGCATCACTTTCTTGTCCTATAACCAATGCATCATACTCTTTTTCCACTATTGTAATCCTTTCAGTCTACAAAACCCAATCATATCTTCATTACAAAAATTTAAAATATTATGCATTACTTCCTTCTCTGGTATTGCTACATCCACTTGTTCATCATCACCCTTGGGTACAACTCTATACTCCTCTTTCTTTATGCCTTCTAAAAGACATTTTTTGGCTGCAATCACTTCCTCCTCTGCATCCACACCAATGTTAGTAGTATAATTAAAGGAATCTTCCTTGTCTCCCTATAGAAATCTGTCAGTCATACCAATCTCCTTATCATATAAGAAGTCATCAACTCATGCCAAGGGACGATTACCAAAAAACTCAACTTTCTTCCCCTCTTTTCCTTCCTTACTTTCAGCTATGGTGTTTTCATCCACAAAGACACTCATTGATACTACATCTTCTTCTACATTACTCTTATCATACTCAGACAAATAAAAAATTTCACAGAAATCAGAATTTACCTCTTTCTTCTCCATCAGAACCTTCACTATACCTGTCTTGGGTGCAGTCCACACTTTTGCAACTTCTTTCTTGTCTTCAACATATGTCACTATTTGTATGCCCTTAGAGGGACATATTGTGGTTAAAAACTTCACCTCCTATTCCTTGATTGCAATTCCCTCAAATAGATTTATTGTTGCAATGGCTTTGCCCATTTCTACATGTTGATCCTCATTGGAACATACACCAAAATCTGGGTGAACCTCATCACCTTTTGTTGCAACTTTCACTGCTGCAATTCTTCCTTCATTATCACTCTTCATGCCATTCCAACACAAACCAGATTTGGTTCTAACCTCACCAAAATATGAAAAAAATTTAACCTTCTCATACCTAGCCATCCCATTCATATCATTCACATGCAAACCAAAATTTTCTATGCATTCACAAGATGCAAGTTTTACCTTTTTTTCAACTACTACCACTTGGGTTTCCTCTTCTTCAATGTCCTTCATTACTCTCCACTCCTATGTGGTTGCTACCACCTCTGGATCTTCATCCTTCATGTCTTCCAATAGACATCCCTCAGCTTTAGGCTCGAGTTCCTCAATTTGTTCGTACTCATTCTCCTCCTCAATGTCACATGCATGACACTTTGTTGCATCCTCTTTCTTTCCTATAGTTAAAACATCATTAGAAGGATAATAGAAATTACTTTCAACTCTTGTCTTCTCTTGTTTCCTCCTTTCAATCTCGTCCCTTAATTCATTTATTTTCTACTACAACTCTATCATTTCTCTTTCTCTTATCTTCTGAAATCTCTCTCTAATTTCCTCTAGTCTGGGAATCCTTAGAATCCATCCAATGACAAAAGTATTTTTACTCTTTCTTTTCTCCATTTCAAGGCCTCAAAAATTTGTAACACAAACCTTCAACCTTTAGGTTTCACAAATGTAAATTTCCTCCTTTGACGATCTATTTACAACCAAGGGAATCTCAGTTCTTCAATCCACTGAAAATATCTTCTTGCAAGTTACACATCCATCTACAAGCAAGATTTGTACACTCTTAGTGCCTTAACAAAAAAAATTATTCAAACCCTCAGGATTTGTAGATTGCCTCACATTCGGTGATCTATTTACAAATATTCAACACCTTCAGATGCTATTACAAACCACACACTCAATGCTTTAATAAAAAGCTTCAAACCCTTAGGTTTTGCATATGTGAAATGCCTCACATTCGGTGATCTATTCATAGCCACAAGAACCTTAGTTCATCTCTCGCATACATCTGCAATAAAATTTCACACACACTCCAACCCTTAGATCCTAGTGAAAATTGTCTCACATTCAGTACTTTTCCTACACACTTAGGAACTCCTGCTCTAATACCACTGATGAAGGTTACTCCCCTTATAGACCAAAAATCACAACAATAATGAAAAATAGCACAACCAATTCCAGAAGAAACAAATATCTTCTATTATTAACTTCATTACATCAGCCTTCTAATTACATCATTTGTATAGCCATCACATGTGCTTTTGTTACAATCATCTACAAGTCTACAAATCTAAAACAGATTCTCTCTAGGCTTCCTGGCCTTAGAACAAACCTCTATAGTCTTCCTATTGTTGACCTCCAATCTTGCCAATGCTAACCCAACTACCAAACTTCCTATGCCCACCGTATCTTCTTATTTCTGCTTGGATTATATCCTCCTATCTATCTTCACCAGCAAGAAATATTCTTTCCCCACAATCCTGTCCAGATTTGTTGTATATCATATTTTTATCAAACTAGAAACTAGGGTTTCATTCCCATTCATTGCTTTCACCTACAATCTGATCTTCATTTAATTCTTTTATTTGTCTTGCCTTAGTACCGCTACTTCCTTCAATCACCAACCAAAATGGTTTCCATGTTGTCTGCTCTATCTTCTCAAACACGCCATCAATCGACATCTTCACACCTCAAACCATTGTTGACACTATTACTTATCATACTGAGACAATTCCATGTCACACTGATATTCACCTTCTCATCAATTGCCATCCTCATCATCATTTACAATTCACAACAACGATGTGAATTGACCTGTCATCCAATCGACATCCCCCACCTATTTGTACACATCATCATCCCCTTTGTATCGGGTCCCACAAAAGTCAATTTCATGTCTTCGTTGTGTCAAGGGGACACCAAAGTAACTCTCCCCAAAATTCAGAAGTCTCACTGATTAAGTTTCTATCATAATGTCGAAGAGACTCTTATTTTTTCTCCACTGATACCCATATGTCTCATTGATAAAGAGCCTTCATGTCACATTGATATCCCAAAGTCTCACTTAAAAAGCTCTTGTCTAACATCGTTAGAGTGTCAAATAGACTCCATAAGGCATCCTGTTGATACACGCGATTATGTTGGATTCGGAATGTCAAAGGGACTCATCAACTCATCTTGCCGATATATGCATCTCCCTTCGATGAGAACTTTCACAACCATTCACCGCTGTCACCTTCACTATCGCCATGTTGGAGAGAAAAGAAACATAGTAAATCTCTTTAGAATTAGCCCAATTATCCGATGAGCTATCTTGTGAGGTTATCCAAGGTCTGTAGCTATGGTAGCTGATGAAAAAAGCTGAGGTTCAAGATTGCAAAAGGTTGTCAGTTTTCAAATTTTGTGCCCTTGTAGCTTAGGGGAACCCTTCTTAAAGAGGGGCTAGATTCTGGAATTCTTTCCTGTTGATGCATTTAATCTCTTCACAACTAGTCTGGCTATCTGACGAGTTATTGAATGAAGGCATCCGAGACCCAAAGCTCCGATAGTCAAGGTTAGAAGTTGAGATTACAAGGAGGGTTTTTATCAAAGAAAGTTGTAAATTGCCAAATCTATGCCCCTGTAGGTCAAGGGCGCCCTTCAAGATGACCCTCGAGATGGATGAAATTGTAAATTAGGTCTTCTTGACATCTGTGCTAATCTAGTCTAGCTTCGCAGTACATTAGTCAGCATGTCAATCTGACATTCTGAGTGATCGTGGTAGAGATCCTGCCAAGCACATAAATCAGAGGGTGGAGAAAGATGGTATTTTTTCCTGTACTTCTATAGGCCAGAGGCGCCTAGCCTTTAGGCCTATCAGATGAGGTTATTAGCTTTCGAATTCTTCATGAGAAAATTGTTGGTGTAACAACTAACACCTCTGGAGTGCAAGTTGGTACAGATAGCTATGCACACTATGCAATGAGTGCTCTTCAAATTAGGAGGGGAAGCTCCCTCGTTGTGCTTGAAAAAAGTGCTTGAAAAGGGAAATATACTAAACTATATCCTCTATTTTTCTCTCAGCTATAAGAGGTACAAGGCTTTCATGAAAACTCTATATGTTGCAGCTAAGTACTTTCTAGTTTCGCAAGACTTAACTACAACACACAAAACTAAGTAACTTTAACTATCCAATCCCCTCAAGAATTCAAAGCATGAAGAAACAGAGCAGGAATGATTATCTGACAATAAGCTGGGTACATACTCACAACATGAAGGAAAGGTGGCACAACTATGTTCTTGTCTAAATAGGCTTATTGGAAATTACAACACATGATAAACCAGGTACATATCCTCAACTTGAAGGCAAGGTGGCACAACTATCAGCTCAATCTGAATAAGTTTATTATTCACACACATCACACGATAATCAAGTACAAATTCTTAACTTGAAGGAAAGGTGGCACATCTATTAGCTCAATCTGAACGAGTTTATTGAACACATAACATGAAGGATAGCCAACTAGGACAATAAATTGCTTAGACGAGACACACATATAATCTATGATCAAACTAGCCACTATATCTAACTAAAGCAAGAATTCACCATCATAATTGCATGAAACCCAAGTGGCATAGCAATTCATCATAATAGTAAATACTCATGAACAGATACAAAATGAGTAATATTACAGGCAAGGTAGGCAGAACATATATTTCTCTCTCGTGGAAAGTTCGTGAATAGATACAATAATAGCAATACTACATGAAAGGTGGGAACAACATGTATGCTATCATGCAAAAGTTATTTACAAATGAGTTGAAAGCTCTTATTTATAGACATCAAAGGTGTAGGGAACCCTAAAATCACAATGAGTCAACTACAGTCTTGCAATGCATGCAAGATTTATTGCTAAACCCTAATAAAGAAAACTATACAGTTAACTAGAAAGCTACCATTAGTTAACCGATACATCTAATGAAAATGGACAATGTGCAAGCATGCACGTCCTTATTGAAAGCAAGTTAACTAGAACACTATCATCAGTTAACGTAAACCCTAAATACAAATCCAAGTGAATAAAGCTAATCCCAGAATAGATATGCATGCAATGAGACAACAAGTTAACTTGAAAAGGTAACACCAAGTTTAACTCCTGTGTGTAATGTCTATCCTGAGAGGTGGGAACTGAAGTCTACTGGCTATGATCTCGAGCAATCAATCCCTCAACGAGATTGTTAATTGCATCAACATCTAAAGGTCATCACAATTCACTACTTGTTAGCAACTTGAGCAATCTTGGAAATCTTTGCACACTCAAACTAGCATTTCATTGACTGGTAACTTTGACGGCTCCATAACTGAAGTGATGGCCATTATCTCTTCTGCAGCTTGATGTCTCTGACATTTTTCCTTAATGAAAGAGTTGCATGACGAAATTGCGAAGCTTGACTGCGCACACTCTGGTTGTGAGAAATGCAAACGAACTTGTTGCACATACAAAATTCCAACGGTATCAACCCTCTAAACCAACTTTGGAAGAAAATTGACCATATGAGGCATGCAACCATATGGATTTGAGTGTCTACGCCTATCAATCCTTTGAATGCACTTGATACAAATCAGTCTCATCTTTCCTGATGAAGTCATGAATTAAGATCGATTTGGTCTTGAATTCAGTCTGTGTGAACTACACTTTGAAAAACTCGCCTATTGATTGTGAACACGGCTACATTCTGACAACTTTTCTGGAAAGCTAAAAATAGTTTGCTGAGGCTAAAAATAGCCTATCGAAGGGAAATTTTCATAGAAAAATATGAGATATGGGTTTTGTCCAGAAAATGATTCTAAGACAACCTAGAACGTCAAAAATGAGAAAATTTGACTTCTACTTGACCATCCAAGGAATTTTCAGTTGAGAAAATTAGAGCCTCGAGAACTGATGCTCTGGAGTAACTTTTTTTGAAACATTCTTGCACATGGGTTTTCTCGAGGAAGCTATTCTGAATAGACCCAGATGATTTGTTTTGCCAAAATTTGCCTGTTCTTCAAACATGCAAAAGAATTTAAGACAAGAAAATGGAAGAAGTTGAGAAGAAGAAACATGTTTTTTTTATGTTTTCTTCTGCCAACATCACCACTTGGTCTTGAAATTTGTTGATAAATTTGGACTTGTACCTGCAAAAGGAATATCTGCTATTTTTATCACTGATTGTTGTTGAAAATTCATCCAATTCTGAAGGAAATTCGCCTTTTCTCTAAAGAATTAAGAATTTTCTCAAGCTGTGTGAATGAAATATGACGCCATTCTTGAATTAATAGAGCAAAATCACACCATAAAAGCATGACTGCAAGAATAGAACCCAAACTTTGAAAAGAATTGTTCTGATTGGAACCCCTCCAGTTGAACTGATACTAACTTAGAGTCCGGATTACAAAATAGTAATAAAATATTTAGTTTGAAAATAAGCATCACAAAGGCGCCAATTTGAGAAAAATCGCCATTTAATACTTATGCATGCAAAATAAATATTTAATATTATTTTATTTAGTTGGCATACCACGTAAAGTACTTGGATGGACTCAACAACCTTTACTGATTTCAAAAAGTCCTCATTTGACCTCATAGGCGTCCATTTGCTCAAGATATGACATTTTTTATTAACTTCCTACTTTGTAGCTGACTACAAAGTTACAGTTGACCATATTCAACATTGATTTTCGGCTGATTGGGTGAGGCTGTGACCAGGTTGGGATATACATCGCAAAGCCTATAGAATAAGGATCAAATGTCTGTTGGGAGTCATAACTGCTAAAACCAATGTTTAACACCACAAAGAATTAGGCGCCCTTGATTAAATTGATTTTACGACACCAAACAACCATTTCTCCATTCTGCCATCTGACACTTCAAATGGTTGCTGATGATGAACGAAGAATCCTACTAATTGGATGGTGGACTCGATGCATGACTGGAAGTATTCCGCATCTAATGACTGCATGAAAGGCACCAAAGAACTGCATTAAGGACCTCAAAAGGAAAATCGCCCCTGGCTTGTGAAGGCTCAAATACCATTTTGACAAAAGTACAACTCTCAACCAGATGCCCCTCTTTGACCTCTGATATCGGGAGCTGGGGTGACCTAATTTGCGCACCATCTATCTCAACGTGTAGCCAAAAGGACCTACGAGAGATGTCTCTGGAGGTGACGAAGCAAGAAAACTGCTTCTAAGACCTTAGAGAAGGGCACCTTTCCCAAGATGGAATATACGACTAGACTTAACCATTTTCTAAGTTGTCTTCATTTTTCAGTATTTTGTAAAGACCTCGCACGTATGAGCATTTGCCAAATCCTGGAGGCTGACAACTGGGCTCGTTGGATAGCTAGAGTAATTGCGCACAAGTTTCGTGAAGACTTCGAAAGCTAATAACCTCATTTGATAGGCCTAAAGGCTAGGCGCCCCTAGCCTATAGAAGTACAAGAAAAAATACCATGTTTCTCCACCCTCTAATTTACGTGCCTAGTAGAATTTGTGCCACGATCTCTCAGAATATCAGATTGACTGGCTGACTAGTGCGTTGCGAAACCGGACTAGAGTAGCATAGATGTCAAGAAGACCTCATTTTCAAGCTCACCCATCTTAGGAGCCATCTTGAAGGTCGCCCTTGGTCTACAGGGGCACAATTTCACGATTTGAGAACTTTTCATGATGTGGAGTCTCCTTGTAACCTCATCTTCTAACCCTGACTTCTGAAGCTTTGGGATGTCTACATTCGATAGCTCTTCGGATAGCCAGACTAGTCGTGAAGAGATTAAATGCATCAGTAAGCAGGAATTCCATAATCTAGACCCTCTTTAAGAAGGGTGCCCCTAAGCTACAAGGGTGTAAAAGTTGAAAAGTGACAAGATTTTGCAATCTTTAATCTTCTAAACCTCAACTTCTAACATCATTTTACCGAAGCTCTGAGTCTCGGATAACTGGGCTAATTCTGAAGAGATTGACTGTGTTTATGAGCTCATGCCACAAAATCTAGGCCTCCAAAGAGAAGGGCACCCCTAAGCTATAGGGGCACAGTTTTTCTTTTGCCTGAGAAATCCTCATAAATTGATCACTGAGATCTTCATTTTGATCACTGAAATGACCATGCAAAGGTATAATTATCATCGTGAAATGCTCCTCCATCGTGAAATACCTCGTTCTGAGTCCCCAATTCAGGTTCTAATCAATGGATACTACCTTTGACTAACACAATACTGACAAAACTCCATGCTTGATATTGGCCAAAAAACTGTATTTGACATCATTTTAGCAAGGTTTAGACTCTTTTAAGAAAAATTCCTTGATGAAGCAAAAAATTTGGTTTGGGTACAACATTAGGCTCCGTCTGGTGACCATGTCGGATACCTATGACATAAGGGAACCCTAGAATCTCAGTGTTACGTGGACCAGTGATTTACAATTGGGCATCAGAGTCAGGACTTTCCCTAATCACCTAAAACATTTGGAGTTTCCTAATCACCTAACCTAAGAATCACCTAAAACATGACAAAACATCACGGAACGGGGAAACACAATACAACATTATGAAAAATCATAAGGTAAAATTACTTAAAGAAAATCACTCCACCCCTAAAGGAATGAAGTGCTTTGGATATTGTTCGCTACATAGCAGCGATGAGAGCCTCCCATCGGTGTCATTTCTACCTGAAAGGTTTCACTTCTCTTCTGATGGGAACTGCGGGAGGCAATCCCTCTGTAATGAAGATTCTTAGGTATTCATATATCCATGCAAAGGTACTCTGAAAAAAGTTGCAATATGATGCAAACAGGAACGTTGATATCCCTGAGTCATTAGTTGTGTTGTAGTCCATCCTTGGGATGTTGAATTCTTCAAACAGTTGATCGAGTTCCAAACTTGATTTTTGTAATGTCGTAGGTGATCTTTTCTGACCTAATAATATCCTTTGATTGGCTCATCGATCAGCTCTACATCACCTTTAACACATAGGAACTTGATTCCCATGTCTTCGGCATCTTTGAGGCCTTGCAAAAGCACCTCTTTCTCATCTTTAGTGAATTCCAATTGCAAACAATCTGCAACTGAGAACCACTGTCTTTTAGGGGAGATGATCAATTCCCTTACTTCTGAATTTGTATTTATACAATCTCCACCAAATTGTATTGTCCATAACTTTGTCTCCTCTGTCTAAATCTTTTCAGAACAAACAATGTTCTGGTCTTCAACTTTTATCTCTGACAGAGTTACACAATTACTAGGGCCCGTTTTAGGCTTTGCTTCAGCTAGAACATATGATTTGAGCACTGCCTATTTCCTTGCAACCTTGAGAATCTGATCTAGTTCTTCTGGATGGTCCTGAAGATATTCTAGTTGTGAGATTTGTACCTTGGTCTTCGTCATGGAAGCTACAATGTCAATTTTTTTTGAAGATGTCTCTTGAGCAACTGGCATAGTAATCTCATGTGAAGATTTGGGTTTAGAAGTGACAGGTACTTCTTCACCCTCTTCGTTTGATTTCTGCCTTCTTTCTTCTTCTTTTTGTGCTTTGAAGTGGTGAGCACGTGTAAAAACAGGAGGAGCGTATTGATGGTATTATTCTTTTACTTCTTCTTCATGAAAGTATCTCACTACAGAGTTTCCATCGTAGTTGTTCGTCTGTGGTGAGACAACATTCGAACTTGGTGTTGGTACAAAACTAGAACTGGGAGTAGCTACAGTGTATCCCATGATTTGGATCATTCTCGGGTTCTCTGGACATGTGGATCCAAAATGTGCATCATTGTCGTGAAAAGGACAAAATACTACACTGTGTGCAGCTTCAATCATTGGTCTTGGTGGAGATGTTGGCAACCGTGGCTGAAGATATTCCCTCTTTGGCTTATATGGTTGTTGAACTGGAGATTTGATGGAATTTGTTTTCATCAAGCCAGAAGTGATCATATTATCTTCCAACTCGATGGCGTTTTCTTGCACACTCTTCAACTCTGTTGCTTTTTTTGTCTTGAGAAAGAAGGATATCTCTGATGGAAGAGCATTTATGAAACAACTTATCAGAATCTTTGGTGATGGATCGAGTGTAGAATAAATTCTTGTAACAAGATGATTAAATCTTGCCACAAAATCCCTCATGTGTTTGTTTTGCTCCATCTTTGAATTTGTAAGCTGGGCGAACAACATATGATTGTCTTCAACGAGCTTGAATCTCACCAAAAATTTCTTGCTCATAGTTGCCTAGCTTGTGATACTGCCTAGCGCTAGGTGATTGAACTAGTCAGCAACATTTCTCGCAAGAGTCTCGACAAAGAGATGCACCTCAATGTCTTCATGTGCTACGTGCAAGACGACACAAGCCATTGTGAATGCAGAAAAATGGTCCTCCAGGTGTTGAGTTCCATTGCCGCGAAACCGTGGAAAGCGCTTCCTTGACCCTTTAGGTAACTCATGATTTACCTCAAAATCCAAAGGTCCAATATTATTACCCTAAGGTAATGGGGGTGGATGTCGCCTGTTAGCATTATTGTTGTTATCATCCATTGCTTCTATGTGGATCATGCAATTAGATACCAAAGTGTCATTCTTGTGAAATAAAAGCGTTTAGCTTTTCTTGAAGTTTTCTTTCCTTGTGCCCCACGGTGGGCACCAAAAAACTATTGGCATAACAACTAACACCTCTGAAGTGTAAGTTGGTACAGAGAGCTATGCACACTATGCAATGAGTGCTCTTCAAATTAGGAGGGGAAGGTCCCTCATTGTGCTTGAAAAAAGTGCTTGAAAAGGGAAATATACTAAACTATATGCCGTCTTTTTATCTTAGCTGTAAGAGGTACAAGGCTTTCACAAAAACTCTATACGTTGTAGCTAAGTATTTTTTGGTTTCACAAGACTTAACTACAACACACAAAACTAATTAACTTTAATGATCCAATCCCCTCAAGAATTCAAGCATCAGGAAACGGAGTGGGAATGATTATCTGACGATAAGTCAGGTACAAACTCACAACATGAAGGCAAGGTGGCACAATTATCTGCTTGTTTGAATAGGCTTATTGGAAACGAAAACACATGATAAACCAAGTACAGATTCTCAACTTGAAGGCAAGGTGGCACAACTATCAGCTCAATTTGAATAAGTTTATTATTCACACACATCACACGATAACCAAGTATAGATTCTCAACTTGAAGGCAAGGTGGCACATCTATCAGCTCAATCTGAACGAGTTTATTGAACACATAACATGAAGGATAGACAACTAGGACAATAAATTGCATAGGCGAGACACGCATACAATCTACGAACAAACTAGCCACTATATCTAACTAAAGCAAGAATTCACCATCATAATTGCATGAAACCCAAGTGGCATAACAATTCATCATAATAGTAAATACTCATGAATAGATACAGAGCGAGCAATATTATAGGCAAGGTAGGAACAACATATATTTCTCTCTCGTGCAAATGTTCGTGAACAGATACAATAATAGCAATACTATAGGAAATGTGGGCACAACATGTATGCTATCATGCAAAAGTTATTTACAAATGAGCTGAAAGCTCTTATTTATAGACATCAAAGGTGTAGGGAACCCTAAAATCACCTTGAGTCAACTACATTCTTGCAATGCATGCAAGATTTATTGCTAAACCCTAATAAAGAAAACTATACAGTTAACTGGAAAGCTACCATCAGGTAAACGGTACATCTAATGAAAATGGACAATGTGCGAGCATGCACGTCCTTATTGAAAGCAAGTTGACTGGAACACTACCATTAGTTAATGTAAACCCTAAATACAACTCCAAGTGAATAAAGCTAATCCCAGAATAGATATGCATGAGATGAGACAGCGAGTTAACTTGAAAAGGTAACACCAAGGTGAAATCCTGTGTGTAATGTCTATCCTGAGAGGTGGGAACTGAAGTCTACTAGCTGTGATCTCGAGCAACCAATCCCTCAACAGGATTGTTAACTAGATCAACATCTAAAGGTCGTCAAAATTAACTACTTGTCAACAACTTGAGCAATCTTGGCAATCTTTGCACACTCAAACTAGCATTTCACTGACTGGTAACTTTGGCGGCTCCGTAACTAAAGTGATGGCCATTATCTCTTCTACAGCTTGATGTCTCTGACATTTTTCCTTAATGAAAGAGTGTTGCATGATGAAACTGCGAAGTTTGACTGCACACACTCTAGTTGTGAGAAATGCAAGCGAACTTGTTGCACATACAAAATTCCAATGGTATCAACCCTCTAAACCAGCTTTGGAAGACAATTGGCCATACGAGGCATGCGACCATATGGATTTGAGTGACTATGCCTATCAATCCTCTAAATGCACTTGATACAAATCGGTCTCGACTTTCCTAATGAAGTCATGAAGTAAGACCGATTTGGTCTTGAATTTAGTCTGTGTGAACTACACTCTAAAAAACTCACCTGTTGATTGTGAACATGGCTATATTCTAACAACTTTTCTAGAAAGCTAAAAATAGCTTGCTGAGGCTAAAAATAGCCTATTGAAGGGAAATTTTCACGAAAAAATATGAGATATGGGTTTTTCTAGAAAAAGATTCTAAGACAACCCAGAACGTCAGAAATGAGAAAATTTGACTTCTACTCGACCATGCAAGGAATTTTCAATTGAGAAAATTAGAGCCTCGAGAATTGATGCTCTGGAGTAAATTTTCTTGAAAATTTTTGGCACATGGGTTTTCTCGAGGAAGCTATTCTGAATAGACCTAGATGATTTTCTTTGCCAAAAATTGTCTGTTCTTCAAACATGCAAAAGAATTTAAGATGAGAAAATGGAAGAAGTTGAGAAGAAGAAAGACTTTTTTTATGTTTTCTTTCTCCAAAATCACCACTTGGTCTTGAAATTCGCTAATAAATGTAGACTTGTACCTGCAAAAGGAATATCTAATGTTTTTATCACTGATTGCTAATGAAAATTCATCCAATTCTGAAGGAAATTCACCTTTGCTATGAAGAATTACGAATTTTCTAAAGCTATGTGAATGAAATATGACGCCATGCTTGAATTAATAGAGCAAAATTGCACCATAAAAGCATGACTGCAAGAATAGAACCCACACTTTGAAAAGAATTGTTCTGATTGGAACCTCTCCAGTTGAATTGATACTGACTTGGAGTCCAGATTACAAAATAATAATAAAATATTTAGTTTGAAAATAAGCATCACAAAGGCACCAATTTGAGAAAAAACGCCATTTAATACTTATGCATGCAAAATAGATATTTAATATTATTTTATTCAGTTGAAAAACCACGTAAAGCACTTGGATGGATTCAACAACCTTTACTGATTTCAGAAAGTCCTCATTTGACCTCATATGCATCCATTTGCTCAAGATATGACATTTTTTATTAACTTCCTACTTTGTAGCTGACTACAAAGTTACAGTTGACCATATTCAGCACTGATTTCCGGCTGACTGGGTGAGGCTGTGACTGAGCTGGGATATCCATCGCAAAGCCTATAGAACAAGGATCAAATGTTTGATGGGACTCATAACTGCTAAAACCAACGTTTAACACCTCAAGGAATTGGGTGCCCTTGATTAAATTGATTTTACGACACTAGACTTAGCCATTTCTCCATTCTTCCATGTGACACTTCAAACGGTTGCTGACGACGAATGAAGAATCCTGCTGACTAGATGATGGACTCACTACATGATTGGAAGTATTTTACATCCAATGACTGTATGGAAGGCACCAAAGAACTACATTAAGGACCTCAAAAGGAAATCGCCCCTGGCCTGTGAAGGCGCAAATACCATTTTGACAAAAGTACAACTCTCAACTAGATACCCCTCTTTGACCAATGATATCGGGGTCTAGGGTGACCTGATTCGTAAAACATCTATCTCAATGCATAGCGAGAAGGACCTATGAGAGATGTTTTTGGAGGTGACGAAGCAAGAAAACTACTTCTAAGACCTCAAAGAGAAGGGCGCCTTTCCCAAGATGGAATATACGACCAGAATTAGCCATTTTCTGAGTTGTCTTCATTTTTCAGTATTTTGTAAAGACCTCACACGTACGAGCATTTTCCAAATCTTGGAGGCTGATAGTTTGGCTCGTTGGATAGCTGGAGTAATTGGACACAAGTCTCGTGAAGACTTCAAAAGATAATAACCTCATCTGATAGGCCTAAAGGCTAGGCGCCCCTAGCCTATAGAAGTACATGAAAAAATACCATGTTTCTCCACCCTCTGATTTACGTGCCTGGTAGAATCTATGCCATGATCACTCAGAATATCGGATTGACTGGGTAACTGGTGCATTGTGAAATTGGACTAGAGTAGTATAGATGTCAGGAAGACCTCATCTACAAACTCACCCATGTCAAGAGCCATCTTGAAGGATGCCCTTGGGCTATAGGGGAGCAATTTCACCATTTGAGAACTTTTCATGATGTGGAGTCTCCTCGTAACCTCATCTTCTAACATGACTGCCAGAGCTCTGGGTCTCGAATGTTTGCATTTGATAGCTCGTTGGATATCTAGACTAGTCGTGAAGAGATTAAATGCATCAGTAAGTAGGGATTCTAGAATCTAGACCCTCTTTAAGAAGGGCGCCCCTGAGCTATAGGGGCGCAAAAGTTGAAAAGTGACAAGCTTTTACAATCTTTAATCTTCTAAACCTCAGCTTTTGACATCAATTTACTGGAGCTCTAAGTCTCGGATAACTTTACAGGATAGCTCATCGGATAACTGGGCTAATTCTAAAGAGATTGACTATGTTTATGAGCACATGCCACAAAATCTGGGCCTCCAAAGAGAAGGGTGCCCTTGAGCTATAGGGGTGTAGTTTTTCTTTTGCCTGAGAAATCCTCATAAATTGATCACTGTAATGACCATGCAAAGGTATAATTATCGTCGTGAAATGCTCCTCCATTGTGAAATACCTCGTTCTGAGTCACTGATTTAGGTTCTAATCAATGGATACTACCTTTGATTGACACAATACTGACAAAACTCCATGCTTGATATTGCCCAAAAAACTGTATTTGACATCATTTTAGCAAGGTTTAGACTCTTTTAAGCAAAATGCCTTGATGAAGCAAAAATTTGGTTTGAGTAAAATAGCTATGTCAAGGGGACACCAAAGTAGCTCTCCCTGAAATTTAGAAGTCTCACTGATTATGTTCCTATCGGAATGTTGAAGAGACTCTTATTTTTTCTCCATTGATACACATATGTCTCGTTGATGAAGAGCCTTCATGTCACACTGATATCCCAAAGTCTCATTGAAAAATCTCTTGTCTAACATCATCAAAGTGTCAAATAGACTCCATAAGACATCCCGTCGATACATGCGATTCTCTTTGATTTAGAATGTCGAAGGGACTCATCAACTCATCTTGTTGATATATGCATCTCCCTTCGATTAGAACTTTCACAACCATTCACTGCTGTCACCTTCGCTATTGCCATGTCTCTTCGAAATCCCCATATCCCACTGATGAACCAATTCACCAAAACACAAATCATCAGGGGTCGAACTTCAAACTTCCCTCGTACCATCTACCATCTTCCGAGTAAAGTTTAAGCTCTACCTCCGACTCACAAAGCCCAAAACTCATCCTTTCCAACTTCTATTCTTTTTGAGTGTTAGAGTTTTGCCATGCCTCATACATTCTTTCACGATTTAAGTATAGCTTAACACTGAATGCTGATGTCCACCTGTTACATCCATGAGTAAGTCACCAGTCCGAAGTCTGAAACCAGACTAGCTTGATCCGAAAATGACTAACTCTTTCTACATTTATTTTTTAGCATGCGATAAGTTGTAAGCCCAAGGCCCGAGGCCCGAACTTCTATACATATTCAAGACATAACTCCATTCTCTTGCTTAGCAAACTCTAGTCGATTTAGCCCTTATTCTAAAAGAAACATCACTACTATTTTTAGTTGATACAAGATTTTTCTCACAAAATGGATGCTCCTGCATCAAGTATGGTCAAAGTCTAATGTTTGAAACCTTTTCAGAGTTAGCATACTCTTTCTTCATTTCTCTGAGGGATTCGGTATGTGGTATGACCAAAGTCCCAAACCTGATACCTTTTGAACTTTAACTCAGACTTCGTTATTTCCTTAAGGCATTCGGTATAAGGTATGACTGAAGCCCGAAGTCCAATTCCTTTTGGAATGAGCTAAAAGACAAATCTCTTTCCTCTTTAGCAAATGATATAGGTAAGCCTGAGGTTCAAAGTCTAAACTTTTGGAACTCTCTAAGGCTTGTTGTAATGACACCCTAAGGCCAATGAATCCTTCTTCCTAACAACCCTATGAAGTCCTTTTAGCCTCAAACAACAACTCTATATATGATATCACTTATATCTCCTACTTACCTCAATGAGATGCCTTTGTTGACCTCAATCAACTCATTTCCAACAGCCTCTCCTTTGACATCCATAAGATGCCCCTGTGACAAAAATGACAATCATATTATCAATAGATTAATCTAATTATAGTTGGTTTCAATTATCCTCATTAGATTAACTCTCTATTAGCATCTCACAACTATCAAGATGATATGTTCTAATCTAAGAGCACATCATAATTCCATGATAAGGCACAACCCAAAAGCAGAGAAGACTTTAAGACTTCCTCTATCCTTACTATTTTAATCTCCCTTAGTTAAGCAATACTATAGGGATAAAATCTACACCTGCTATATTTACTAAACCTCTAAGGCTCCTTTAGTGTCTTGAGCCACAATACTTGTTATGAGGAACCTCAAGTGAATACTATAGGAGACATTCAAAATCAACATGAGTCAAATGATAAGAAAAGAATCTTTATTACTAGTGGACCTTAGCAACACCATATAGCATGAAAAATTATGGTATATGTCAATGTAGATTTAGTCGTGTACCTTAATAGAAGCATTGACATAAGACTTCAACTAATCTTCTCTTAGAACCAAATGACTAAAAGTACAGTGGCACTCAAACATAGTTGGGTCCTGAATCATCTAAATGATGCACCCTTAATCCACATAGCAACGTAGTATAGGTTTTGAATAAAAGGCTATGAAACTGGTATAAAGGGAGGGGTCTTATAGCCAGCCCCATCCCCAGCCATGGTGGCTAGTGTTTGAGGAGGCCAAGCCCCCTCCTCTCACTTTTTTTATTTTTTATTTATTTTTATTATTGTTTATTTATTTTATTTTATTTTGTTTTAAATTTTGATTATTATAAGATAAATATAATTTAACATATATACATAAATATTATTTTATATATATAATGTATATCTATTTTTTTTAAAAATATGTATTTATATATATATAAAAATATAAGATGACGTTGCTTTTTGAAATCTTCTTTTAATATACTCATTTATATAATTTAAATTCTTTCACATTATATAAGTAAATATGCATTATAGTTGGGCATTTTATTTATTTATTTATTTATGGATGTTTAAAACCCTCTCTATATGTACATATATAAAAAGCAAAAACTAATTTGTTTGCTATGCATTGAGAATCCGTATCATTCATAAATTTTTTTTGAGTCATTGTCATATATATAAATTGTATATTTTGCATACATACTTTATATGAAAAAACCCTTTACCGAAACATATGTTCCTTGGCTATACATATTTATTGTTGCTCTTTTCTTTAAGACCAGTTTTATGTAACAAGAATTTATTTTAGCTACCCCTAGTTATTATTAAAATGCAAGGCATAGATCTTGGAAATTTTAAGAAAATACTTTTACAAACGTTAATCATGAGTTAGTTGTGTTTACTTTGTTGCAAATTCAAACCAGCATTTACATCATTAATAATGAAAGGGAAATACAGGTATAGGCATAGTCTTTCATCACAAAAACATGAACTGAAACTCATGCTATATTTTCATTCCATAATTTACAAACTTCTCTTTTTTTCTTTGCACGATAGTATAGTTAGCTCACAACATTGTTCAACATTGAAATCTTATGAAAATAGTATATTAACAACAATCTATTAAAAACATTTAAACCTATCCAACACCTTTTGAGAATGGAGAAAACATGCCAATGGAAAAGAACAAGCTCTCCGCCCATCCAACATGGCATCATAAACCCATATCATGGCTCTAGCCATCCCCTGAGCAAGGAGAAACACCAAAACTCCTGATTAAATACAACAAACCAAGCCCAAACAACAAGAACAATCCCACCTGGCAAGTTGCCTAAAACCTCTATATAAAATATATTGGCCAACAACCCAAAACTCAATACATTTTGACCCATTCACAACTCCATAACCCCAAGAAAATATCCATGCACATTCCCAAAATTTCCCAACCATTTTTAACAAGAAAATAAGAGCATTTAAAAGTACAAATACCCTTTCTAAGCAAGAAATGGGAGACAAAAGGTAAAAACAACTTATCTTTCAAGTTGGTTTGCTTCTCCCTTCTGCCCTCCCACTAGCACTCATTTCCTGCACATCATCACGACATTAGTATTTTTATATCCAAAATATATACATGGTTAAAAATTGCATCCAATCATTAAATTTTATAAACCTTATTAAAATTATTTCATAATTTAAGAAATGGCAATCCATATCATTTATACTCTACTTAATATTTGTATCTATTCAATTTCACCATTAAAGAAAATAGAAGAATAAACATTGTATTTTCCCTTTAACTATCTAGTTTTTTAATATTACTCTTATTATTTAAATTGTTTTAAACATATATAACTACCACTTATACTTACCTAAATTTCACCATTAATTGAGTCAAGGTTACCTTCACTAGCATCAATGTAGGATTGGTTACCAATTTCTTCAAGCCTCTTGATAACTTTTGAAGGTCCCTACTCTCTCTCATAAGTAGTATCCCTTGTCAAAAGACATAATACACATCAATACATTCCTTAACTAAGTTATACATCATGCCATTCCTTATCTCTTACCAAACTAAATTCACTCTATTTGTAACATTCCTCGAGAATAAATTTTAATAACTAATATTAACTCTTAGTTTTCAACTACATCAAACCATCTCCAACCAAATTGATGATACTAATTAATCCACGTAACACAATCTTGCTAACTTTAGATATTCAATGGTCTTAGGCTCAACTATCAAAATCTCCATAACAAGATCAAATCTAAAACATATAAGAAAATATAAAATTAATAGCATCCCAACTAGAACATGCATAAGGAAATTATATTAACTCTTGTAATAACCACATTTCTCTCAAAAGTCTAAAAAAAAGGTTAATCTTCCTAACATACCAAACAAAATCACACTATGCATCAATTAGTTTCATAAAGTGAAGCATCCAACAAGAAAAAAAAAACAAGTGTTAATAGGAACACAAGGGTTGACCTTACAATATTTGATTTCAATATTCAATTTCATGTCAGACCTTGGGAGTCGACCACTAAAACTCCAGCATTGGTTGGTTGGATCATTTTCTATACTTTCTCTGAATCTCTTTGCTTCCGTTACCAATGTTTTAGGATGTATGTTTAGAATTCCACTAATGTTGCTTAACATTATTTTATCCAAAGTTGTTTTATTAACTATAGCAGTTGTTATAGCTCATTGTGTCACATTCTTATCTTTAGATTGACTCTTCTTTCCAATAGACTCATTGACACTAGCAACAATAGATATAGCATGTTAGAGTGATTCTTTTTTTTGGTTTCACAAAAATGCCTAACTTTTTCGTTACTTTTCTCATTTTCCACATTCTCATCAATTGCATCATCAGTTGACATTGAAATGATAGTTTTTTTGATAAAAAAAAAATGTTTCTATAATCTATTGGCATAAGTTCGTATTTGTCTCCAAGACATCTTACCAATAAGATTACCCAAAATAGTACTTTCAATTTTTTAAAAGATATTTTTGTTTTCAACAACACAAAGATTTTTATTTTCAACAAAAGGATATTTATTTTTTTAAATAAAAGTGGCAAGCCGCTAATATTTTATTAATAATAAAATAATGAAGGATATTTTATTAATAATAAAGGATATTCATTTTCACCAACACAAGGATTTTCATTTTCAACAACAAAAATATTTTCATTTTGACCAAGACAAGGGATTTCATTTTTAATATTCATTTCTACAACTTGTCTATGAATAAAATCGATCTCAACAATGTTATATCCAACTTCTTGTAAATGATCAATACAAATATCATCTAAAATCACATTTTACATATCATTCAAAGGTGGATTTGAAGACATACTTGAATTCATGCCTATTGTCACATTCTCAATAGCATTGAAAGGTGGATTTGAAGACATACCACGATTAGTTTCTATAATCGTATTATCTTCCACATTCGCCTCTTAAAAATTTGCATCATCTACATCCATGGTCTCTTCAATGTTTTTATCTTCAATATTTATGGAACCAAATGCTTCAACATTATTCATTGCTTGAATCCTTGTTCTTCTATCTCTTTGTCATTTTTCCTCCTCTTTATTTTATTTAATTTCTTTAAGGGTCATGATTGTAACGTCCCTTACTTGACTTGCCCTAGAATTTTCTTGTTGATTGGGTTTAGGGTTTCTTCTTCCCAAAGGAATGTTCTCCTAATTCAATAACCCTAGATTTGAACCCTGTATTCACCATATTAAAAACATATCTATTAGCATTAATATCTAGATATCCAAAATATCAGCATAATCATAAAGGCATAAGGAAGATATAAGAGGAGTGTCATAGGTGGATCCGCCCTGAAGCCCTCATATAAAACTCAAGAGGATTTTCCATCACAATCCTTCTTGCCTAATGGCTTAGTACCTGCATACTACACTCATGGAAACACCTCGGAAGACACTCATCTATCAAGGGAGAGGAACCATAGAGTCCAAAGTGGCCTAAGGCCTACCACCTCCTATTTCCCAACCCTTGCTTTGGGCTAGTGGGGCAAACTCTAAGGTGGGACCCCCACCCCTCCATGACCCAACCCTTGTCTCAGGCCTGTGGGGTAGAACCTAGGTGGGGTTTTTAGGAAAACCAACTTACTCATGATTCGCCCTTCTTGATAGGTTCACAAACACATAGCATACAATCTTTATATAATCACATAGTGTGCAACATTAGTGATTCATTTGTATTTGCATCCATTATGCTTTGAAAGTATTTAACATGAGTGTGTAATCAAATGAGCTATATTACGGAAATGTATCAAAATGCACAAGTAGATATAGTCACTTAATATATTCATGTCCATTCTTATAATATTATTTTCCAATGGTAATGCATTTTATCAAATGGGAGATTTAGCATCAAGAAAATATAAATGTAACCATATGATTGGATTCCTTAAGTTATCAACATATGTATATTCTCATAACAATTTATGTAAAGAGGCCAATGATAATGCAGTCTAATGATTCTATCATTAGTCAAATATACATGTAGTCTAAAGAGTCCCATAAATTAGTTCATGGAGGAATTCTGTTGTAGGCCCTTGAAGTTAATGCATTGAATGCTAATTATTTTTTATTAATGATAAACAAGTTTTAAAGGGTGCCTAAAACCCTAAACAAAAAGAGACAGTGGTAGTAAAGATGAAACAATAGACTACCCACCCAACACACCAAAAAAAAAGCTGATTACAAGAACATCAACAGACCATCAACAAAAAACCATAGCTAAAAACAAAAAACAAAAGAGCAAACCAAACAGCCATTAGAGAAGTTCTTTGAGCATATTTGCCACATCTAGATCCTTAGACGCTAGCCTATCATGCATCTCCATGATTTCCTCAACATCATGACCAGGGACTGTTTTGCATTTCTTTATTTACTCCGAGTACGCACACTTAGTCCAACATCCAAATCCGTAGTGTGCATTTCCATGACAACACTCTCCCCCCTTTCCTTAGTCACATGTTCTTCAAACAATCCTTTTCCAGTCCATTCCTTCGCTTTTTGGTTGAGGAAGACCATACCTTCAGCTGAGGCCTCCAACTTCTCCTTGTTAATGTTGATTATCATATCCAAGTCCATTCAAAGCTGCCTATTCTACTTTTCTAGCAAAGCCATCCTTGATCCATAATCATTCTTCAAATTTCCAAGCTCGTCCACCACACATCCAACACTAGAATTTAAAGACCCAGTCAACACGAAGATAGAATCCTTCTCCTCGAGACTGCACAGAGTGTAAATGTTGCAACAAGCAATAGTGTCATGCTTATTGTGGAGGTCATGCACCTCTTGCATGAGCCACATCAAAAAATTGAATGAGATATCAACCCCTTCTTTCACCAAACCAAACGCCTAGGAGAAATCCATAGCCCCCCAAAACACACCCCTATCCTGATGCAAACCAACCATAGGATCCTCCTCATGAGACACCTTAGGGAAAAGCTTGGCCTTACTCCTATCCTTAGACATCAACACCTGGGAAGAATCATTCACATTGACCACAGAATTCCCCTTTGCTAGCAGTAGGGGGCCCACCATCACCAGAGTTCCCCAGTTCATCACCTTCGATATTCTCCGCCACCTCCTAAAATTTATCACCTGCATCCTTAGAACGGACCTTGGCCTTCTAACCACCAACAAGTCCCTCCTTTGCACCCTCCACAAAAGCCTCCTTGAGTTTGTGTTTGACACATGGGAGGTGATATTTTTCCTTGGAAGTTGAGGGTTTCATCCCTCCAAATGAGGGGGTGTAATCCAGGTCAGTGTCATACCCATTGGACCAACCCTACGATTCCTCTTCAATTTTTTCCCTCTCACTCTTTGGAATCTCTTCAATCCAACATTTCCCACTCCTTTCCCTCTTCTTTTTTGAAACAGGGGACCGAGGAGCTCAAACAATACAATTAGCTTTAATGAAATCTACAATGAGCATCATCAAACCCTCATGCAAAAAAGGGTTTCTAGGGTTCTTCCTGAAACTCAAAATTCCTTCTTCCAAAGACATTAAAAGGTAAAATGGGAAGGACACAAGCTTACCATGTTGAAAGTGATTCAACAACACAAAATGGTGAACATACAATGTTGTATATTTGTTGTTGAGGATAAAGTACCACATCAATGCCACCGCCACATCCTGCCAGATGGGTTTAATATTGGTTCTGTCATATCCTCCACAGCCCAATCTCACCATTTTAGCCTATTCTCTAACCCAAAGAAAGTTTTTCCTGGCTGACTACAAGATATTCTTATCCCTGTAGAATTTTCTACCTTCCATCGACATACATGTCACTTCTGCTATGAAACCTTCATTGATGGTAGTATCCCTACCAAACATACTAAGCACATGTACATGCCAAGCATCAACAAAATCCTTGGACACATTGGCTTTAAATCCATGCAACCTCTCCATGAAAGGAGTCACGCCACCTCTCTAAAGAATTGCCCAAACATTGGCATTGGCTTTGATGTCATCACAAGAAAGAGGCTTTGTTCTACGTCTATCCCCACCCATCATCAAAACACTTGCAGGAAGAAACCATAGACAATGATAGCAAAGCAAAGAGGCAGAAGGAAGATTGACACCCAAAAAGTGTGTGTAGCTTCCAAGGACGGTATCGATAGTAATAATGTAGAAGAGGCTTATACAACTCAGACCTGAATGACCACAAATTCTAATGAGCATCACCTATGCAAAAATTCTAATTAGCTAGAAAACCCCATAATTCCCACGCATTCCAAAAGCCAAAGAGGTGGCCAAAACCAACGAGCTAATGTAAGTCATTATGAATCAGGGTGCTTAATTCAATAGGTAGGACGTCATTCACATTCCATGATCTTTCCGACGTCACCCCAAATTTTTCCAACCAATCAGCCGCAAAATTCGCCTCTCTATAGAATGCTAAATATTATGGCTAGTGATGACATCACAGTATGATTTTCTAGTGTTGAACTTGAAGTCTTAGAAATTAACACTAAGTGAATTACTTCACCTAATTTTTCTATGTCATCCATGTCTCCTTACTCCCTCATCGTCTTCTTGTTCTTCCCCTCGACCTTCACTCTATATCGTGTCTCTCCTATCGATGATTTCTTTGATCTTCTCTTATGATTAACCTTTACATCTATATGGTCTTGTTTGTTTCCTGATCCCCTACGCCCCATAAATCATAATATCCTTATATAATGTTTGTTGCAACTATGATATTTAGATGTTGTGTCCCATTACTTAATTTCTCTCCCATAATGCAGTGATGAACTCTATTGCTGGTCAGAAACTATGAAACCTGATATACATAGTCTACTTTAATGATAATGTTCAATATAAATTTGTATTTCTCCCATGTTATCTCCGATTCATTTTCTTCCTGTTACCACCATGATCCAAGACCGCTCTTGGGGTCCCCAATTTCTAAGGCATCGAGAGATCGTGTCTCTTTTCCAAGACATGTCCTTTGCAACTAAAGGTTTTTTATTATATTTGACTAATGCAGTGTTTGATTGATTGATGCTTAATAATATTCGTTTGTATAATATACATATCTTATAAAGATATATATTGGAAAATGTATTTATATTTTATAAATCTTTATTTCTTTTAATTGATTTATCTCTTCAATCGCTACCTTTTATTATTCGATGCATATATTTGTTATCCCTTAAATAAGACACCTCTCCTGATGTCTTCTTGTTGATTCCTAGATAAGGATAACCGATGGCTTTCATGTTAGCATATCATAGCCAATGATCTAATTTGGTAGAATCCTCTATACGTGGCGACACTCCAATAGGTATTTACAAGCCTTTATTATGCCATGGTGGAAGAGGCCCAATGGCTTCAAAATAGTTCCTAAATAATACGACACGACCCTCAGAAAATCATTTCGCTAAGAAGGGTAGAATCGATTCTGTCACTACTTGGATTATATATATTTTCTCTTTTATCATATACCATGTTGATTCTTGTATTTTCTTTTTTATAATAGGTTCATTTTCTTCCAACGTTACATGGATTTAGATGCCTCAATGAGTATGGTAATGTCTCTAATACTATCTTTCATATTAAAATACTAGGGTCTTTGTTTATCATTATTATCCAATAAATGTAATGTTATTATATTTTATATATTTCCTATTCTTTTAAATTAATTTAGTTGGTTTATATATATAATTATAATATAATAATAAAATGGAAGTTACTTTATATTTATAATTAAATTGTCAATATTATAATTATGATAATAACGCTACATTAAAATGTATATTATTTATTTATTATAATGATTATTATTTGTATCTCAGTAATTGCAATCACTTACGTTTATATCTAATTAGTAATAATGTTAATTTATTTGATATTATAATTATAATATTATCTTAGATAATTATAATTATAATAGTAATATTTAGATTGAGATTACTTAGACTTATATTTTGATATCCACTCAATTTTATTATTTGTATTTCATTACTTCTTTGGTGTTATCACTTACGTTTATATCTAATTAGTAATAATGTTAATTTATTTGATATATTATAATTATAATATTATCTCAGATAATTATAATTATAATAGTAATATTTAGATTGAGATTACTTAGACTTATATTTTGATATCCACTCAATTTTATTATTTGTATTTTAGTACTACTTTAGTGTTACATATTGAATTAGATATTTGTATATAATGGAAAACTCCATTCAAATTTTTTACATTATTTATACATGTAAATTATGTTTATAGTTTTGAGTTTTTCGGGCTTAGAGAGCTTCTTGTATAATTTCAATATCCACCATACATACAATCTTATCCATTGTGTATACATGTAAACTATGTTTATAGTTTTGAGTTTTAGATCTTATGGATCCTCCCCATATAATTTCAATAACAATTCCACCATATATACAATTCAGTTTGAGTTGTTATAAAATGAACAAATTAAACTGCTAATAGGACCTATAGCAAAATAATCCTTTAAATTATAAATATTTGATTTGGTTTAAGACTTCAAGGTAAATACTAAAGGTTTCTTTGTGAAAGTTTCAACATCTAGAGGGTTAGATGTCTTGGGCACAATGTCCAATTTCTAGTATTTACGGCATAAAGAATTTTGTGTAGCATGTCATTAATTTCCCTTAGAAATCACCCTTATCTCCCTTTTTTTGAGCTCATTCTAATCATTTGACCCTGTGCAAATCTGTCCCTTTTTTTCTCTATGGCTTAATAATCCATGGTGACCAACTCATGAACTCCCTACATTTGGATTTACATATATAGAATTTAACTTATTCAAGCCCGCAAGGGAAGCCTCAACAACCTCTTTTTTTATTTTTCATGTTTCCTACTAAGAAAATCCTAATAAACCATGTGTTTTGTTCTCATTGGCCTAGATAACTTGTCTAGTGGCCTTACGAATAATTTCCATTCACTGCCTCAATGAACAATGCATTAGTCTCCACATGTTGGTTGTGACCACCTGTTTGGTTGGTCATTGGGCCAAGGCCTAGTCCCCAAAAGCCTTCAGCTAGAAAATGCATAGTCTGAATTTTTTATCACCAAATATAATTTTATTCAAAAAAATTGGAACCATACATAATTATTTTCAAAAATCCATATAGAACTATTTTTAAAATGCCTTTATTATTTTCTTACAAATCCATAGCATATAAGGAACCTTTTAAGGATACCCTTAAGTCACAAGGATACAAATTCTTCTAAGGAACCTTTGATCCAAAGGGAAAAGGAGAAGTATGTTATAAAAAGGGTGTGAATTTATTTTTTTTTCTTATTTTTTGTTAACTTAGGGGTATCTCTGTGATCCAACCCAATGTCCAACCAGTCTTACTTTTAGTCTTACATTCTACCAAGTTGGGGTCGAAAAATAATGAGTTGAGTCACAGTGATAGAAATTCTTCTAAAGCACCTTTGATCCAAAAGGTAAAGGAGAGGGATGTTATGTTACTTAATACGAACAAATTGTTGGTGTATCAATCAATAGGTACACTAAAATCACATTATGATTTTTTGTAAATTGGCCTCAAATTAATCAAAATTTTCTAATCTAAACCTTTTCAAAAACAATAAAAATGTATGAATTTCTTTTTCTGTCTCTTTTGTTGACTCAGGGGTATCCCTATGACCCATCCCAATGCCCAATCCACCTTACCTTGCTCTTACATTCTACCAAGTTGGGGTCGGAAAGCAGCGAGCCAAGTCACAACGATAAATATTTTTCTAAGGAAAATTTGATCCAACTTGGGAAAAAATGATGTTATGTTAATATGAATGGATTGTCGGTGTGTCAATCAACAAGTACACTAAAATCACATTATGATTTTTTTTGTAAATTGGCCTCCAATTAATCAAAATATTCCAATCCAAATCCCTTTTAAAAATAATAAAAATGTATGGACTTCTCTCTCTTCTTATTTTGTTGACTCAGGTGTATCCCTATGACCTAGCCCAATGCCCAACCCGTCTTACCTTGGTCTTACATTTTGCCAAGTTGGGGTCGAAAAAGGGTAGGCAGGGTCACAAGGATATAAATTCTTCTAATAAATATTTGATCAAAGGGAAAATGAGAAGTATGTTATAAAAAGGTATGAACTTTTATATTTTATTTTTTTTGTTGACTTATGGGTATCTTTGTGATCCAACCCAACACCCAACTTGCCTTACCTTGGTCTTACATTCTGCCAAGTTGGGGTCGGAAAGGGGTGAGTTGAGTCGCAGTGATAGAAATTCTTCTAAAGCACCTTTGATCCAAAATGTAAAGGAGAAGGATGTTATGTTACTTAATACGAATGGATTGTTGGTGTATCAATCAATAGGTACACTAAAATCACATTATGATTTTTTTGTAAATTGGCTTCAAATTAATCAAAATTTTTTAATCTAAACCTCTTTAAAAGACAATAAAAATGTATGAATTTATTTTTCTTCGTCTTTTTTGTTGACTCAGGGGTATCCCTACAACCCAACCCAACACCAAATCCACCTTACCTTGGTCTTACATTCTGCCAAGTTGGGGTCAGAAAATGGCGAGTTGAGTCACAACGATAAATATTCTAAAACACATTTGATCCAACTTGGGAAAACGAGGATGCTATGTTAATACAAATGGATTGTTGGTGTATCAATCAACAAGTACACTAAAATCACATTATATTTTTTTTGTTCATTGGTCTCCAATTAATCAAAATATTCCAATCCAAATCCCTTTCAAAGATAATAAAAATGTATGAACTTCCCTCTCTTATTTTTTGGTTGACTCAGGTGTATCCCCATGACCCAGCCCAATGCCCAACTCATCTTACCTTGGTCTTAAAGTTTGCCATGTTTGGGTCAGAAAGGGGTGAGAAGGGTTATAAGAATATAAATTCTTATAAAGAATCTTTGATCCAAAGGGAAAAAGAGAAGTATCTCTGCGATCCAACCCAATGCCCAATTTGTCTTACCTTGGTCTTACATTCTCCCAAGTTGGGGTTAGAAAGAGGCGAGTTGGATCATAGTAGTAGGAATTATTCTAAAACACGTTTGATCTAAAAGGTTAAGGAGAAAATATGTTATGTTACTTAATATGAACAGATTGTTGGTGTATCAATTAATAGGTACACTAAAATCACATTATGTTTTTTTATAAATCGGTCTCAAATTAATCAAAAAAATTCAATGTAAACCTCTTTCAAATATAATAAAAATATATGAATTTCTCTTTCTTTGTCTTTTTTGTTGACTCAAGGGTATCCCTACAACCTATCCCAATGCTCAATCTGCCTTACCTTGGTCTTACATTCTGCCAAGTTGGGGTCAGAAAGCGGTGAGCTAGGTCACAAGGATATCACAAGGATAAATATTCATCTAAGGCACATTTGATCCAACTTGGGCAAAGTAGGATGCTATGTTAATGTGAATGGATTGTCGGTGTATCAAACAACAAGTAACTAAAATCACGTTATGATTTTTTTTGTAAATTGGCCTCCAATTACTCAAAATATTTCAATCCAAATCCCTTTGAATGATAATAAAAATGTATAGATTTCTCTCTCTTCATTTTTAGTTGACTGAGTTGTATCCTCGTGACACAGCCCAATGCCCAACCCACCTTACCTTGGTCTTACTTTTTTCCATGTTTAGGTTGGAAAGGGTTGGGTAGGGTCACAAAGATATAAATCATTTTAAGGAACCTTTGATCCAAAGGGCAAAGGAGAAGTATGTTATAAAAATGTATGAAATTTTATTTCTTCTTTTTTGTTGACTCAAAGGTATCTCTGTGATCCAACCCAACACCCAACCATCCTTACCTTGGTCTTACATTCTACAAAGTTGGGGTCAGAAAGTGGTGAATTAGGTCACAATGATAGAAATTCTTCTAAAGCACCTTTGATCCAAAAGGTAAAGGAGAAGGATGTTATGTTACTTAATACGAACATATTGTTGGTGTATCAATCAATAGGTATACTAAAATCACATTATATTTTTTTGTAAATTGGCCTCAAATTAATCAAAAAATTTCAATCTAAACCTCTTTCAAAGATAATAAAAATGTATGAATCTCTTTTTTCATCTTTTTTGTTGATTCAGTGGTATCCCTACGACCCAACCCAATGCCCAATCCACCTTACCTTGGTCAAAGTAGGATGCTATGTTAATATGAATGGATTGTTGGTGTATCAATCAACAAGTACATTAAAATCACACTATTTTATTCTTGTAAATTGGCCTCCAATTAATCAAAATATTCCAATTCAAATCCCTTTCAAAGATAATAAAAATGTATGGACTTCTCTCTCTTCTTATTTTGTTGACTCAGGTGTATCCAATGACCCAGCTCAATGCCCATCCCACCTTACCTTAGTCTTATATTTTGCCAAGTTGGAGTCAGAAATGGGTGGGAAAAGTCATAAGGATATGAACTTTTATTTTCTTCTTTTTTTTGTTGGCTCATGGGTATCTTTGTGATCCAACCAAACATCCAACCTGCCTTACCTTGGTCTTACATTCTACCAAGTTGGGGTCGGAAAGGGGTGAGTTGGGTCACATTGATAAAAATTCTTCTAAATCACCTTTGATCCAAAAAGTAAAAGAGAAAAATGTTATGTTACTTAATACAAATGGATTGTTGGTGTATCAATCAATAGGTACACTAAAATCACATTATGATTTTTTTGCAAATTGGTCTCAAATTAATCAAAATTTTCCAATCTAAGCCTCTTTCAAAGATAATAAAAATGTATGAATTTCTCTTTGCTCGTCTTTTTTGTTGACTCAAGGTTATCCCTATGACCCAGCCCAACGCCTAATCTTCCTTACCTTGGTCTTATATTTTGCCAAGTTGGAGTCGAAAAGTGGTGAGTTGGGTCACAAGGATAAATATTTTTCTAAGACACATTTGATCCAACTTGGGAAAAGTAGGATGCTATGTTAATATGAATGGATTGTTGGTGTATCGTTCAACAAGTACACTAAAATCACATTATGATTTTTTTAAAAAAATTGGCTTCCAATTAATCAAAATATTCCAATTCAAATCCCTTTTAATGATAATTAAAGTGTATGGACTTCTCTCTCTTCTTTTTTTGTTGACTCGGGTGTATCCCTGTGTTCCAATTCAATGCCCAACCCACCTTACTTTGGTCTTACATTTTGCCAAGTTGGGGTCGGAAAGGGGTGGGCAGGGTCACAAGGATATAAATTCTTCTAAGGAACCTTTGATCCAAATGGCAAAGGAGAAATATGTTATTAAAACATATGAACTTTTATTTTCTTCTTCATTTTTGTTGACTCAAGGGTATTTCTACAATCCAACCCAACGCCCAACCCGCCTTACCTTGGTATTACATTCTACCAAGTTAGCGTCGGAAACGAGTGAGTTGGGTCACAATGATAAAAATTATTCTAAAGTACCTTTGATCCAAAAAGCAAAGGAGAATGATGTTATGTTACTTAATACAAATGGATTGTTGGTGTATCAATCAATAGATACACTAAAATCGCATTATGATTTTTTTGTAAATTGATCTCAAATTAATCAAAATTTTCCAATCTAAACCCCTTTCAAACACAATAAAAATGTATGAATTTCTTTCATCTTTTTTGTTGACTCAGGGGTATCCCTACAACCTAGCCCAATGCCCAATCCACCTTACTTTGGTCTTACATTCTACCATGTTGGGGTCGGAAAATGGTGAGCTGAGCCACAAAGATAAATATTCTTCTAATGCACATTTGATCCAACTTGGGCAAAGAAGGATGTTATGTTAATGCAAATGGATTGTTGGTGTATCAATCAACAAGTACACTAAATTCACATTATGATTTTTTTGTAAATTGGCCTCAAATTAATCAAAATATTCCAATCCAAATCTCTTTCAAAGATAATAAAATTGTATGGACTTCTCTCTCTCCTTTTTTTGTTGACTTGGGTGTATCCCTGTGACACAATCCAATGCCCAACCCGCCTTACCTTGGTCTTACATTTTTCCAAGTTGGGGTCGGAAAGGGGTGGGCAGAGTCACAAGGATAAATTTTTGTCTAAAAAACCTTTGGTCCAAAGGGAAAAGGAGAAGTATGTTATAAAAAGGTATGAACTTTTATTTCTTCTTCTCTTTTGTTGATTCAAGGGTATCTATGTAATCCAACCCAACACTCAACCCGCCTTACCTTGGTCTTACATTCTGCCAAGTTGGGGTTGGAAAGGGGGTGAGTTGGGTCACAGTGATAGAAATTCTTCAAAATCACCTTTGATCCAAAAGGTAAAGGAGAAGGATGTTATGTTACTTAATACGAACAGATTGTTGGTGTATCAATCAATAGGTACACTAAAATCACATTATTATTTTTTTATAAATTGGTCTCAAATTAATCAAAATTTTCCAATCTAAACCTCTTTCAAAGATAATAAAAATGTATGAGTTTCTCTATGTTCATCTTTTTTGTTCACTCAGGGTTATCCCTATAACCCATCCCAATGCCCAATTTTTTCTTACCTTGGTCTTATATTTTTCCAAGTTGGGGTTGAAAAATAGTGAGATAGGTCACAAGAATAAATATTCTTTTAAGACACATTTGATCCAACTTGGGCAAAGTGGGATGCTATGTTAATACAAATAGATTGTTGGTGTATCATTCAACAAGTACACTGAAATCACATTATGAATCTTTTGTAAATTGATTTCCAATTAATCAAAATATTCCAATTCAAATATCTTGTAATGAGTGTATGGACTTCTCTCTCTTCCTTTTTTATTGACTCAGGTGTATCCCCGTGTTCTAGTCCAATGCCCAACCCACCTTACCTTGGTCTTACATTTGGCCAAGTTGGGGTCAGAAAGGGTGGGAAGGGTCACAAGGATATAAATTCTTCTAAGGAACCTTTAATCCAAAGGGCAAATGAGAAGTATGTTATAAAAATGTATGAATTTTTATTTCTTTTTCATTTTTGTTGACTCAAGGGTATTTCTACGATCCAACCCAACGCCCAACCCACCTTACCTTGGTCTTACATTCTGCCAAGTTAGCGTCGGAAATAGATGAGTTGAATCACAATGATAGAAATTCTTCTAAAGCACCTTTGATCCAAAAGGTAAATGAGAATGATGTTATGCTACTTAATATGAACGGATTGTTGGTGTATCAATCAATAGGTACACTAAAATTGCATTATGATTTTTTTGTAAATTGGTCTCAAATTAATCAAAAAATTTCAATCTAAACCCTTTCAAAGACAATAAAAATGTATGAATTTCTCTTTCTTCATCTTTTTTGTTGACTCAAAGGTATCCCTATGACCTAGCCCAATGCCCAATCCACCTTACATTGGTCTTACATTATGTCAAGTTGGGGTCGGAAAACGGTGAGTTGGGCCACAAGGATAAATTATTCTAATGTGCATTTGATCCAATTTGGGAATTTAGGAGAATGTTATATTAATGTGAATGGATTGTTGATGTATCAATCAACAAGCACACTAAAATCACATTATGATTTTTTTGTAAATTGGCCTCAAATTAATCAAAATATTTAAATGCAAATCCCTTCCAAAGATAATAAAAATGTATGAACTCCTCTCTTTTTTTTTTTTTGACTCAAGTGTATCCCTATGACACAGCCCAATACCCAATCCGCCTTACCTTTGTCTTACATTTTACCAAATTGGGGTTAGAAAGGAGTAGGCAGGGTCACAAGAATAGAAATTTTTCTAAAGAACTTTTGGTCCAAAGGGCAAAGGAGAAGTATGTTATTAAAAGGTATGAACTTTTATTTATTCTTCTCTTTTGTTAATTCAAGGGTATCTTTGTGATCCAACCCAACACCCAACCTGCCTTACCTTGGTCTTACATTTTTCCAAGTTGGGGTCGGAAAGGGGTGAGTTGGGTCGTAATGATAGAAATTCTTTTAAAGTACCTTTAATCCAAAAGGTAAAGGAGAAGGATGTTATGTTACTTAATACGAATGGATTTTCTGTGTATCAATCAATAGGTACACTAAAATCACATTATGATTTTTTTGTAAATTGGTCTCAAATTAATCAACATTTTTCAATCTAAACCTCTTTCAAAGATAATAAAAATTTATGAATTTCTCTTTTTTCATCTTTTTCGTTGACTCAAAGGTATCCCTATGACCCAGCCCAATGCCCAATCCACCTTACCTTGGTCTTATATTCTGCCAAGTTGGGGTTGGAAAGTGGTGAGCTGGGCCATAAAGATAAATATTTTTATAAGGCACATTTGAACCAACTTGGGCAAAGGAGGATAATATGTTAATACGAATGGATTTTTGGTGTATCAATCAACAAGTACACTAAAATCACATTATGATTTTTTTGTAAATCGGCCTCCAATTAATCAAAATACTTCAATCCAAATCTTTTTCAAAGATAATAAAAATGTATGGACTTCTCTCTCTTCTTTTTGTGTTAACTTAGGCGTATCCCCGCAACCCAACCCAATGCCCAACCTGCCTTACCTTGGTCTTACATTTTGCCAAGTTGGGGTCGGAAAGGGGTGGGCAAGGTCACAAGGATAAAAATTCTTCTAAAGAAATTTTAATCCAAAGGGCAAAGGAGAAGTATGTTATGAAAAGGCATGAACTTTTATTTCTTCTTTCTTTTTTGTTGACTCAAGGGTTTCTCTACAATCCAACCCAATGCCCAGCCCGCCTTACCTTGGTCTTACATTCTGTTAAGTTGGAGTAAAAAATGGGTGAAATGTGTCATAGGGATATAAATTCTTTTAAGGAACATTTGATCCAAAGGGCAAAAGGGGATGTTATGTTAATACGAATGGATTATTGGTGTATCAATCATCAAGTACATTAAAATCACATTATGAATTTTTATAAATTGACATCCAATTAATCAAAATATTTTAATTCAAACCTTTTTCAAATATCATTAAAAGGTATGGACTTCTCTCACTTCTTTTTTTGTTGACTCAAGAGTATCTCCGTGACCTAGTTCAATGCCCAACTCGCCCTACCTTGGTCTTACAATCTTCCAAGTTGGGGTCGAAAGGGGTGAGCTGAGTCACAAGGATATGAATTTCTTTTAAAGCACCTTTGGTCCAAAGGGCAGAGGAGAAGTATGCTATGTTACTTAATACAAATGGATTGTTAGTATATCAATCAATAGGTACACTAAAATCACATTATGATTTTTTTGTAAATTGGTCTCCAATTAATCAAAATATTCCAATCCAGACTTTTTTCAAAGACGATAAAAAGGTCTAAACTTCTCTTTTTTATTTTTTGTTGACTTAGGGGTATACCTACGACCCAACCCAACGCCCAACCCACCTTACCTTGGTCTTAAATTCAACCAAGTTGGGGTTGGAAAGGGATGAGCTAAGTCACAAAGATATAATTTTTTCTAAGGCACCTTTGATCTAAAAGGTAGAGGAGAAGGATGTTATGTTACTTAATGCGAATGAATTATTGGTGTATCAATCAACGAGTACACTAAAATCACATTATGATTTTTTTATAAATTAACCTCCAATTAATCAAAATATTTCAATCTAAACCCCTTTCAAAGACAATAAAAATGTATGAACTTCTATTTCTTCTTTTTTGTTGACTCAGGGGTATCCGTGTGACCTAGCCCAACACCCAACCCAACTTACCTTGGTCTTACATTTTTCCAAGTTGGGGTCGAGAAAGGTGTCATGCTAGGGCAAGACTAATTCCTTAGGGATGTATACAATATCTTGGAAGCCACATGCATTGGGTAAACTTGGACCTCAAAGTCAAACTCAAAACCATGGGGAGCATACCTATGACTTAAGCCTCCTCCACTATTTGTTTGGGCTTTAGGACGAACCTAACTTCTATTCCTTCTTAGGAGAGAGAGTGAAGGTATGGAGGTCAATTTTTTAATTCATTTTTAGCATAGATAGGTCAATTACTTTATATGTCTCTAACATCATCAAATAATTGAAAACATGTTATGTATTAAAAATTGAAGGACAAAGAGAAATATAGAGAGAAAACATGAAGGGAAGGAATGGGCTTGACAAATTAGATGTAAGGAAAGATAATAGGAAAATAGATCTAAATATAAAATAGATAGAATGAAAAGTGAAAGATAAAGAGCAAAAAAGGAAAATAAAAAAAATAGAGAGAAAAAGGGAGGGACATGGTGAGACAACAAAGGAAATGTTGTGAGAGAAAGTCAAAAGACAAAAGGTGGACAAAAACTATAAAAATATAAAAAAGAAATTAATTAAAGTTAAAGAAATAAAAATATTGGAAGAATGTTACATAGAGATGAATAAATAAAAAATGAATAACCAAAAAACATAAAGAGAGAGAGATTGAAGATAGAGAGACAACAAAGATATACTCACATAATCAATTTGAAAAAAAAATATACAAATTTAGAAAGACTTAGGAGAAGAGGGCCATTGGATGAATGTGGAGTTCCTCAACCAAGAAGAGGTCTCAGAAGAAGAGGGCCATTGGATGAATGTGGAGTTACCTCAACCAAGAAAAGGTCTTAGGAGAAGAGGGTCATTGGATGAAGTGATCTACTCTAAATATTGTATATAGAAGTGAATTTGGTTCATAAGATAAGTTTACTAGATCAATTTTGTAGGATACAAGGTTGATCCATGCATTTCCATTATTTCTATGCATATGAGGTAGATCATATGTGTTATGCCTTTGTGTATTATGATCTTACCCAAAATGAATAGAATAAATGTGTTCTTGCTGCAATGAAACTTTATGAACATATCCTCCAATAAATCTCAAAACACGAACCTCAATCATAGTGTTTATGGTTCTCTCCAAAATTTCTCCTAAGGTCTCTCTAAGAGTCAAAATCTGTTATTTATATGTTTCTAAACATTTGGGTTGTCTTTATTGCACCTGTTCAAATTTTTTATTATTTCATATTTAATTGAAGTTAGACTTAGATGTCTATTATTGATAGTAATTCACTCTATGATGTTTCAAACTAGGCTTTTATGAGTTTAATCCGAAGTTTATGGATTTGTTGGTGTGATGTGTCTAGATGTTTATTGTGTCTTTTATGTAAGCCCCTGTCTTCATGTGAGGGATGGAATATACTTCAAAGTAAAAATCAATATATGATAAAGACTTTACTTTGAACTCATATCTTGGAGGGTTTAAAATTTCCATGGTTGGAGTTTCTCGAGCCAAGGGCTCATTGATGCCATTGGAAAGTTCTTTTGTTGCCATGTGGATAAGAAAGCATTTGTAATTGGGATAAAAGACTTTCTTGGTTGCATGCTCCTTATTAAGTTATTGTTTGGTGTATTTATTTATTAATGGATATATGAGTGATGTGGGTAACTGATTGATTTTTCCTTTATATCTATTTCACATCATCCCTATTCTTGATAATCTAATTTAATTCACTTGCAAAATAACTTAAGGTTGCACTCCCAATTGAATTCTTCAATGATGTTATGGATGTCTTTTCACAAATGAAATACTCTCCCTTTTATATGTTAAATTTGAGGGAGTCACACCTTGTCCCTTCAATAGTTACAATTCTCATTATTGCATTTGGATACTAATAATCATTCAATTTTAGATAAGTTAATTTGTCCAAGAAGTATTTTGATAGACAACATTTTTAACACTTTAGTAATAAAGTAATTGTATACACACATGGTGTAATCCTATTGAAGAAATGTACAACATGAAGCAAACACATAGATACACATAATACACGAAGTATAAATACACATAAGGCACAAAGCATGCCCATAAGTCATACTCATCAATACACACAAGTTAGACATGAATACATGTAAGTCGCAAAGTTACATGAATACACATAAGTCACAAAGTATACACACAAAGTCACAAAGTATACATGTAGGTCACAAAGGGTACACATGAATACACGTAAGTCACAAAGTATACCTATGAATAGACGTAAGTCACAAAGTATACCCATGAATAGACGTAAGTCACAAAGTATACATGTAAGTTGCATGAATACACATAAGTCACAAAGTATACTCACGAACACATGAATACACATAAATCGCAAGGTATACACATGAATACACATAAGTCATCACGTAAGTCATGAAGTATACACTTGAATACTCACAAGTCACAAAGTATACACTTGAATATATGTAAATCACAAAGTACATTCATGGATGCAAAGTATACACATAAGTCACAAAGTATTCACATCAATACACATATGTTGCAAAGTATACACTTGAATACACATAAGTCACAAAGTACATTCATGGATACATGTGAGTCACAAAGTATTTTCATGAAGACATGTAAGTCATGAAGTATACGAATACATGTAAGTCATAAAGTATTCACATCAGTACGCGAGTCACAAAGTATACACATGGAAGGCACATGCATATAGAAATGCATTATTGGCCTACTTGAGAAGAAGGTTGAATAGTTAATTCTAATTGAATGGCGGTTAAGGTAGGTATATCCTGTAGGCTAGTAGGAACATGCTTGGATACCAGTTGTAATGTCCCCTTTTGGGATAACCCTAATTCTTGCCCTAGAATCGCAAGTTTAATGTAGTTAGGGTTACAACTTAACAATTAAATGCTTTAAGTTGGAAAAATATTGGTTTAGGTCATGCAATCATGTTAGATAATATTGAAATATAATTCATAGATCAAATATATATATAATAGATCTCTTATCTATTTAAACAAAATACCTAACTATTTCAAATAATATAAACCACACGATATCCATAATGCACATTGGAAGTTGGATCATAATGGGACTTCGATGATGAGCATGATAAGTTCGCTCAAAGCTATCCATACCAAGCCTAAGAGCGGATATACCATCCCTCTTGTCCCTTAAGTGGCACACACAACCATCCAACATGGGGTGGCGTACTTGATGGAAAAACTTGTATCTGCATTCCCTACCCTTGTTGCCTTGTCCATCCCTCTTATGATTGAAACTCCTCAAATTCATCTCAACAACCAATCCATGTAGAGGTTGGGGAAAAAGGCTACCATGGGAGGCTCGTAGACATCCTCTCCCTAAGCCCAAGGGAAGATGTCACCCCTTGGCTCTAGGTGGCAAACACACAATCATCCACCATGGAATGATGTACCTAGGAAGAAGTCTAGTATTTGCTTAACCTACTGGTATCTCCCTTGTTCCTCCTTATGGTTGCTTGATGAGTAAAATAAATACAAACTATGATAAAAAATATTTCATTACATATAATAATCATGATAGAGCATACCATAATAGTTATTAACACATGAGATGGCTATACAACAACAATTGTAATAGTTATTGATTATGTCCTTGAGTGGCAAATATCTCGCTTAGGTTTTCCTCCTTGCCTTCTAATATTCATAATCTATTTGATGTTTTTACTGTATATTTGCAATTAAGATTGATTGATGTATCTAATCTACGGATTGCCTGAGTAGTGAATCCCTTATGAAGAAGATTGACAATTTAATATTTAGAAGATATTATTTTTGCTAAGTAATGCATTTTCTCCTCTCAATCCAATCGATGATCCTTGCATTTGAGACATCCTTCATTTTATACCCACAATGGGGCTGAAGGTCGCAAATTTTCATTGTAATGTTTCCACCAAAAGTCATGTCCTCAATTAATTGCTTAACAAATCCTTGCCTTCATTTAATCGCTTTGAGGGATAATTAATTCCATTAATATTATCCCTCTCAAATCATCGATCCTCTCTTAGATCATTTGCTGCATTTGCAAGAGTGAATCGCTGATTTTCTTACATTAATAATAATGGTCTTATACTTTTATTTTATTATTTTAAAACGGGTTTATCATTTTTACGGAGATCATTATGATCTCATGGAGGAGACATGACAAATACAAACTTACAAAATGTCAAATGTCAATGCACGGTTTTACCCAAGGTCCACCCCAAGTGCCTAGGCCAGACCTTGGGTGTACCCATAGGCTATCCTGAACCGTATTTTGCCAATTTAGTCAACTATTCTACCAAACCCAACTTCTTAGGGTTAAATAAGTCTAACAAAAATAGTGCGAAACTGGCAATGGGAGTAAGAAACCATGATGATAATAAATTTCTCGTATGTACAAGCATGTTCACATAAGGCATAATTCAAAGAGTGTATCCTCTTTCGTGAGCCTGCTACAAGAGATAACTTACCAGCTACACTAAGATTTCATATGAAAAACATCCAGATATATGACACAAAAAATCTGTTAAAAAAAAACTGTGCCTATTAAATATTCCTAAAAATGACTGAATTGTGATATGTGGCAAATTTTGCAAGTTTTGGAGCTTTATAAGCATGCAACTATGTGTAGTGAGTATCTTTCTCATTTTCATTTTCCCTGAGATTATTCTTCTTACACATACTTCTTTCTTGCATAATTGTAAATCAACCAGCTAGATATCCAATCACATATCCTAGTATGTTTGTCCTTTACAAATTCCTCTTCAAAAACAAATTAAGAACTTTCCTTACTGGTATTACTAGCATTTGGTTGGTGACTCTTCACTAAAGTAGTTGAGGGCTTCTCATGTAAACCCTTCTCTCCTCCATCTATTACATTTTCCCCATCTGATATCTAGCCACCTTTACCATCGAGACAAGCAATCCCTCCTCTTCTAATAGCTATTCCATTACCCAGTGAAAACTTTAAAAGAATCTCTAAATTTGCACAGTTTTAAGAGATCTAGAAATTGACTATACCCCACAAAACTCAAAAACACACATTAGATGTAAGATATTTTCATATGTGGTCTAGCTATATTGAAATCTCAGTGTGACATGTGATCTACAAATCTTGAGATTCACACCTTTCAAAGGCTTCTATTTTCTTTTGGGTAAGTGGAATAAAGGGTTTTATAAACCTTCAGTAGTAAAATAAAATTATGTGTAGATCAAGGAGAAAAATGAAAGCAATATTGGGTGGATCTGATGGCTGGAAGGATTTTCAAAGGAAAATATTTCTATGGTTTTTGAAATCACTAAATTATTATTAATAAGGTTAACCATAGCAGAAACTCAATCACACTTGGTTACAATTAAATGAAATAGTTAACAAAGATGGATACTGGATGAAAAAGAAATGAAAACAGTATTGGAATAGCATTAATGAGACACTTACTGGGTCAAAGTTAGGCTGAATTATGCCTCTATTGGGTAATGCTTTCTTCACTTCTGCTATTAAAGCTGGTAAACCAGTTTCTGCTGCACAGACTTTTAATCCACGAATAAAATCTCTGGGAGGCAATACATGTGATAGAGATTCTTTCACACTTTCCAAATGCATGTTTTCTTTCATCTGTTTCATTCAGAAAAAAATGTATAAAGGTCTAGTAGTTTGAGTAATAAAAATCATCAGACACAAAAGAATGAAAAGAACAAATCCCATAATACAGAGATGTTAGCTAGAAAACATTCCAACGATTGGTTTTCAGTTTTCCACATGAAAACCTTCATTTCCTAAATATAGGGTAAAGTTAGGCCAGACATAAACCTTTTACGGAGTTGCAGAGATTCAAACTTTCATATCAGGATTTGGGAATAGATCCATGGGCTATGCTCAAAATCCAGACAACCCTGATTAAGACGTAGAGTTTGGCATACAAAACTAAAGCTATAGATTATTGCCCTTCCCATTCACCATAATTAAGATGTGGAGTTTAGCATAGACAACTAAAGCACGGTTTATTGAGAGGTTTGTCAGATTTATGGTGGATGGGAAGGGCAATGTACTGCTCCCTTTTTGACCCACAAACACTGAATTGTTGGTAGTTGAAATGGATTGGGGTTGACTGGATTATGTCAGGTGTTAGATTTTGTTAATCTTCTAGTTTGTTAGCTAGTTTTAGTTGTGTCAGTTAAATAAGGAATGTCGCAGTTATTCCATTAGTTATCTTTAGTTAAATAAGGAATCAACTTCAATTAAATAAAGATTCAAGCATTCGGTTACCTCCCTGAATTTTGGTGGAGTGTTTGTCAGTTAGGTGGCATTGAACGTGGGATTAATTCCCATAATATGTGGATTGCTTGAGTTGAAAATCATATAGGTAGTGCTGGGAAGAGGAAAGGCATCATTGATTGTCACAAACACAAAAATTTCATTCTGTTTACAGAAATTGGATGTTGCTACGGCAGCTTGTTGCTTTGGATGTTGCTACAGAAACCCTTTGAGATATTTAGTAGCATAGAGCAGCATCAAGGTTATTCCAGGGTATTCAGCAGTGCAAGGCAACAATGAGGTTATTCTGAGGTCTTCAGCAACAACCATACAAAGAAATTAGTGTCAATGAGTAGTATAATTTTGTTGTATTGTTTTCTGAGTGTATGGATTTCAAAAATACAAAACACATACACCTGCTGTTAGAATCTTTTTTTAGTTTACTTTCTATGTATTTAGACTTGTTACTAGTCTTTTCTGGGTATACTTTCTATGTATTTAGACTGCAATACTACAGACAATTTAGTAAGTGTGAGATGAATTGGAAAGTGCTAGAAGATTTTGAAATCTGAAATTGATACAAATGGAAATGGAACTTAGTAAGGAGAGAAGGGTGAAGTTAATGAACAGAATGATAATTTCATTTGAATATCCATTGCACTATCAGCTGCAGTTCTGAGAATGATTTAAATCTACCAAAGTGGTTACTTCTGGTGCAACAAGATGATCAAGTGAAAAGGGAAGAGAATATGAAGGAAGAGGCTACTAAGCTAAGAGATCTCTGCTACTTTCTCTAAATGACTACCTGCCTTCTGCAATTCATCCAAACGAATGCTAAATGAGTGAAGTTGGAATCTCTCTTGTTTGTTATGGATTTTCTCTATCAAAGACGTCTTTTTAAAACTGGATTAAAATTTGTGGCTTAAAATTGGACTTCGAATGGGTTTTTAAAATAGTCAAGCAAGGGATTTATTTGGTCTCTTTATAAAGATTCCTTAAATGGGGCTTTTAGTACTTATACTCGTCCCAAGATGCTGTAGGGAGATTTGCATTAAATCTATGTTTGGACTGGTGAGACCACAATTAAAAACTCAATTTTAGTTTTGTTGAAAGCAGTAATTGCAATTGCAATTGCATCACTGATGTATGCAAATACCGAAGCAGGTGAGAAAATTCTCGTTCACATCACTTGCATTCTAAGAAGAGGGTCATGTTGAAGATGTAATTTGAGACTGAATTTGAATTTTAAGATGTCTATTCGACCATGTGACATGAAAATGACAGGTTTCATCAATTTTTTGGACTAGCTTTGAGGTAGGCAATTTACATTCAACCCACTTGATGAACAATGAGATCAACTATTTTTAGTTATGGCTGGAACATCAACTATTCCATTTACATCATATGGTTGCAATTTGAGTGGCCAGATTTCTTCCCAAGGAGGTGGTGGCTTCTACATTATGCTCTATGTTTAGACGTTGATTTCAATGAAGCAAAATAGATGGAAAGATCATTTTAGCCCTAGTTTCTTTCTAATGAGATATCATAAATCAGGCATATGTGGACCTTGAAATGATGAATCAAGCTAAAGAGGGGATAATTACAGAATCATTCGTGGGCTAGAGAGAACGTAAACCATCTAGGGTGACAAAAGACAACCAATAAGGCACTTCAGCAGCTACACTGACATGGTTCTCTACTTTTGATCTGATCTGGTTCTCCACTTTCAATCTGGCCTCCACATTGATCTGGTTCACTGCCTTCCATCTGCTTCTCCATTTTAAATGCCAAACCAGACAACCAGAGCAGTAGCAACATATCCTCATCATCAACATGTGACTTTCTTTTGCAGTGGATTCATTTGAATATTTGAATATCATAGTGGGAGAGCCTTAATTGAGTTAAAAAAAAAAAACATTCAAGATACTGATATCCATATTTTTCCTAAAGTGGGACACACACATGATGGTCTTTGAAGCTAGAAAATATCAAGCTTCTACCAGATGGGGCTACTTGTCTGCTACACAGTTGAGAGAATACAATTTGCATTGATTGTAAGAATCATGCAACAGAGTCTGGAGAATATAATTTACATTGCTTGAGAGAATCAACCAGAACTTATACATCACACCTACATTCCTGGTGTAGGTGTATAATTGTGGAATTTGAATGAACCATATTCCAAGGGAGCAAAGATATCCACAAAGATTCTTTCTCCATCCTTTGAAGGGTTAAACATATCCACAGGTCAGTTAGGCAAAAAGGAAACAAAGACTCTCTTAATATGTTACGTTGGGCTCTGGCCAAGATCTCAGGATTCCAAGCTATACCCTGGTCATGATTTGTACAGCTATGAAGTCTTTTTGTGTTTTGATGTTTGTACATATAGGCTGTGTTCCAAGCATAAGTAAAATAACTTGTTTGTATTTGTCAAAAGAAGGCCAGACTAGCTAGATAGGAGTAATTTTGAAATTTATGTCCAAACTAGGTTGCTATACTGTATTTATGGACTACATAATCGCCTTGTAGTTATAATGCCAAGGTTTTGGAAGTTTTAGCTGTTCCAATACTCTGGAAGCATAGATAAACTGTGTTGTCATCTCTGCTACTACCATCAAATACAATCCATTGGAAAATCTTATTCTGTTTTATGTAAGGAATCCCATAGGCATTTTTTGTGTCTGCCAGAAATAGAATGCAAGCATTTTCTGGACAATAGAAACACAAAAACCAATGTCATTGAGGAAAACTCTGTAGCCTCTGTTTTCTTTTTTAAATTTAACGAGAGAGGAAACAGTTTAAACCCTGAATACCATAGAAACTTAATAGATCACTCTTTTCTTAATCTTTTGAAAACAAAAACAAAGAAAAAGTCAAGTTTAATGGGTAGAAAAATAACTTAAATGTTCGTCAAAGGGAATAGACTAAATTGATATATCATAGGGGCTTTCATGTGCTAATTGCTAGAACTAGAGGAGAAGTAAGGGAAAGATAGAGGGTGCCTGGGTTTACATCGCCAAGGCACACGTAAGAAAGATGATACCACTGTATAAAACTAAAACTAAAAAAAAATCAGAAGCATTGATGTAGAAGCTTGCCTGTGGAACTTCTGAGCCCTTATTCCAAACAGTCTCCTCCAATATATTAGAAGAAGCAGAACTTCCTTCATCCCCACCGCGAGGAGCAAGCCTTCTAATGCCAACCTCCTGGACAAAGCCCACTATGAACAACGATTAAAACACGCAACCCAACACAATGCAGAATCCCCTAAAATGAAGAGGAAAACATACATAAATCATCTTATTCTACCTCTAAGATCAATATGTCTGTTGCTGTCACTGGTGTTCCATATCAAAAAAAAGTTGGAGCTAAATCTTGTGTATCCCAAAATATGATGATGAGTTGTTGGAAATGGCCTGCGACGGTCCTTGTGTGGGCCGAGAAAGGAAACCCACATGCCAGAGTTTCCATTATCTTTTGTCTTCTTACGCAATCCCTCACTGTATCCAGCTGGTGCAAACTTAGGATCGTGGGGTCATCCACCTTCATCACTGGGATATTATAGGCCTCCTGCTGGACTTCCTCATTTACCACAATAACCCGTGCCTTGCCACCAACACCCAGGTGTGCCATCTCCGTTAACACAACAAGAACAAGTTCAATAGACTACTGTAAATTTGTCTTCGTCCATTAGCATTCAATAGTTCTTTACAGCAGCCTGTCAATATTTTGTCCGATCAGTTTTCTCTACCTCCATGCCTGTGGAGACAACAATAATTGATTTTGTCCGATCAAAACTATCTTCATTTCCAACCAGTACAGCATCATCATCAAGAATTACAAGAAGTTAGTGTTGTTTTGAGCCTCGTATACTGCTTTTTTTTTAACGGTAAAACAAATCTCTACCTATTTTAAGAACTGTCTCTCGGGCGTTGTGAACCGTTGACGGGCAAAGTGAACCTATTTTAAGAACTGTCTTTGATTTGAGGAATATATTGTTCATAATCAAGCCAAGAAACAGTTTAATTCGTCGATCACTTTTTACTGTTTACACTGCCGGTAAATGCCATTGCCAGAGTTTCGTAATCTGAGGGGATCTTCGTTTCATTTAAATTATGCATTCTGTTCTTTAAAATATTTAAATATGTCCCTAATAAATCCATAAATATCATTTTCAAAATTCAAATTCAAAATTTGTTCAATTCAAATTAACCTATAAAATCATGTAGATGTGGGTTTATCTCAACGAGACAAGAAGACATATCATTTGAATCAATACCCCATGGGACTATCTTTTATAATGCAATGTCACGTAGATGATGGTGTATGATTATGGAATATATCTCTTTAAAAAAAGTATATAATTGTGTCAATTGTATAATTAGAAGTGTCATCAAAACCAATATACTCATCACCACCAATGTTGGGATAATCCTAAACATCCATTTCCATTCAATTAAACTCATCATATTGAGGTGTTAAAGATGTGTTTTCACAGTCACAAATTTACTCTACATGTATGACACTTTTGCTTGTAAGATCTTGAATTTAATGCTCAGGGGTGGTGTACTAATTGTGGCATGTCCATTTGTGTGATGATAATTATTAAAAAATCTATCTTTGAAGTGTGCTAGGCACTTCTAGTTATATCAAATGGTTTAATAGGGAGTAATGTGATAGGTGAAATAGGAACACTATGTTAGACACATAGGTCAATTGAGATTGTTGGGGGGGGGCGAGGGGGGGAGGGTGAATTAGTTGTACATTAAAACATTCAAACCCTTATTATGTATCAACATGAATGTAAACAAACTAAAACATAAACACATTCACAACCATACACCACAAAACACTAGATTTACATGGAAAACCCTAATCAAGGAAAAACCATGATGAGGATTTTAACTTACATATATATGAATAACAACACCAAATATAATAGACTCACTACCAGAAGGGTTCATTTCCCAAAAGAAAATAATGGCTCACTGCCAAAGGCTACTGCCCAAAGGACACACTCTCTGAAATAGAAGAGAATAGAAGAACATTGTTACAAGGAGGTTAACTACCTTAGACCAATAGGATGATCCACCACAACAACTCAACACTATCCACAACCTTTGGCTCACTACCTCCAACAACTTTGGGTACTAGAAATGTAGACGCCTTCTACTCGCTTCTTACGATAGCCTTATGAATTTAAGCTCACTTAGATCACAACACTTGATCGCAATCACATCTCACTTCACATCTACAACATCTCCAACAATTGAACTTGTTGATATATCCTCTATGACCTCAAAAATTCATGTCTAGGTCAGCCTCAATAAAATGTATGCACCTCAAACGTGCAACCAACAAATTGGTCGGTACCAAACACATTCGTGGTGGAAAGAAGTGAAGGAAGACCAAACTAACGGTTAACAAGGACCCAAATCCACATTGACATGCTTCACCACGCTTACACAAGCCACAAAGCACATTTGCAAGTAACACTAACACACTAGGTTGACCAAAAGCTATATTAACAGTACTAAATAATCAATTCACTCTTCACACATTCCAAAAAAATCTTGTAGACCATGAAGCAATATCAAACAACATCCCAAAAAATTATAACCTTTATCTTTTTAAAATTCAAATTCAAAATTTGTCCAATTCATCATCTTTATTTTCTTGCCTTGCAATATTTGATAAAATAATATATTAACTATTATATAAGTATTTATTATTGATGTCATTATTTTATGTGTTTATTATTATATTATTATATTTATGTCATTATTATATTAATATATTGTATATTAACTATTCTATTAATTATTATTATAGAATAATATATTAATAATTTTAAAAAAAAATTGATTAAATTTATAAACTTCAAGTATCATAAATTTTGAAAAATAATAAACTAACAGAAGTAAGAAAAATATAAATATATATAATTTTAATAAAAAATCATATTAAAAAATAATAAAACAAATAAAATAAAAAAACTAGTAAAATTATAAAATTAATAATCTAATAAACATATGCAATTAATAAAATCATAATATTATCAAATATAAAATTAAAAGATTATTATTTTATAAAAATAAATTAATTATAAAATAAATAGAAAATATAAATGATAGCTCAAATTAATAAATTATAAAAGTAATTAAAAATTATAATTAGAATACTAACTATAAATTTATAAAAGTGGTGATGATGGAAAAGCATTAAAAATGGTAGTGTCGGTAAAAACATCTACTGTGGAGTGAAAACATGAAAAACATGAGTAAACGAAAAATATTATATTAGGAAACCTTATGCGAGCGAAAACCAATAGTGGCAGGGAAAACAGTAAAGAGCAGTGAAAAAACAGCCAAAAAAGTGATGAAAAATGATGCATAGTAGCTAAGATTGGTTTAACCCCCTTGCAAGGTCTCTCGGGCGTTGTGAACTGTTGACGGGCAAAGTAAGCTTCACAAGCTCAAATAGGGACACGCCTTCGGTGTAATTATTTAAAGACATTTAATTACATTTATTTCACATCCACACACATTTGAGCATCCTATCTCATTTCAAAGCATTGAAGGAGCTATCATTAGCCAAACATTTGGATTTGGTGCATTAAAAGGAGTAGCATTCCATACACCTTGCAATCTTGATGTTTCTAATTACAACTATGACAACTTGTAAGGTGCGAGTAGTGAAAAAGGAAAGAGCATGGGATTTGGAGAGAATCATGCAATAGTTATGGAAACATTAGGATAACACTATTTAGCTAACTAAGGTTGATTTGGTGTTGAAATTTATATATGGAGATGGATGTCTAAATTATATAGTAATTTACAACACATGGTTTTTTTTGCATACTCATTTATATAGAGTGCTAGGGTTGGAGATATTATCATAATATTTTATGGGTACATATTATTGCCAAAATATCTCTCTATATTGACTCCTATGATCTTCTATGGAACCTGATTGTATTCTTAATTCAGAGGTCCTACCAATTGACCTCATGTACTACACAAATGTATGCAAAAAAATACACCAAAATATTGCCTAATGATTCTATATATATATATATTAAAAATTATAATATTAATATTATATATTATGAAATAACATATATAATAATTATATTTACTATATTATATTTATTAAATAAAATAATTACATATAATATATGTTTAATTTTAATTTATGTTATTTAATTATATAATATATCTTACATATATTATTATTTAAATTAATTATAAGAAATCAAACCATTTAATTTATTTGTGTGAGAGAGGGTGGTATTATACCATCCACTAAAGTTCAAATTAAATTTTGAGACTAAATTTGTCATTTAAATTAAATATATATATATTTATTATTATATAGGATATTTACATTTAACCTAATATTAATTATTACATATATTAAAATTTTGTATAACTAGCAATCGCACCTAGGTGTGCAATGGGTACACTGAAGAAGTATGGAAGGTCAATTAGGGAAATTTTTGGTCTATTTTTTACACAATTTGTGTATTATGTATGACATCAATTGGTAGGCCATTTAGAAAATGATGTTGATTATGAAATAAAGGTCTCAATGGAGAAGTGGTTGCTTCAAATCAACTATGCATCTACTTATAGGGATTCGAACACAACTAAAATGAAACCTTTGAATCAAGAAGATAATAAGGCTTCATTACCAATAAGCACGTGTTATGTTTGCAATAGGGAGGGAGGGAGAGAGAGGGAGATATGGGATAGAAAGAGGCATAGATAGATGGGGGAGAGAGAGAGAGGTGAGGAGATAGATATAGAGAGGAAGTTATAGATAGAGATGGAGATAGAAATGGAGATGAAGATGGAGCAGAGGGATATGGAGAGAAGGAAATGGAGAGATAAAGATAGAGAACAATGGGATAGATAGAGATGAAAGAGATAAATATATAGATAGGGAGGGAGAGGGGGAGAGGGGGAGAGAATGAGAGAGGGAGAGGGAGAAATATAAAGATAGAGATAGGAAGTGATATATACATAGGGCTTGAGAGGGAAAGATATAGGGGTAGAGAGAGATGGATAGATAATGAGATAGAGATAAAGGGATATATATGTAAGAATTTAAATATGGAGAGATAGAGATAGAGATTGAGCTAGAGATAGAGAGAAGGAGGGAGAAATGAGTGTGTGTGTATGATTAAGAGAGATATGGAGAGAGATAGAGAGGGAGATAGATATGTATAAATAGATAGGAGGGATGTGGAGGGAGAGAAATAGAGATAGGAGAGAGAAGTACATAGATATAGAAAGAGGAAGTGATAGTGAGAGGGAGAGAGGGAGAGATAGGGATATACATGACAGATAGAGAGATAAATATATCTTGGGAAAGATAGAGAGGGTGAGAGAGATAGAGATAGAGACAAAGATAAAGAGAGATAAATATATAAAGGGAGAGATGAAAGGAGAGAGGAAGAGGGAGAGGAAGAGACAGAGATAAAAAGAGGGGGAGATGGAGAGAAATATAAAGATATAGGAAGTGATATATAGAGAGAGGTAGAGAGGGATATATATATATATATATATATATATATATATATATATATATATATATATATATATATATATAAAGAGAGTAGGAGAGGTGGAGTAAATGAGAGAGAGAGAGAGATAGATAGATAATGAGATATAAATAGAGAAGGAGATGTAGAGATGGGAAGATAGAAATAGAGGGGGTAAGAGTGAGATAAACGAGGTGATACAAATAATTAATAGAGAGAGGGAGAGAGATAGAGAGATATAGATAGGAGGAAGAAATAATAAGTGTGTGAGAGAGTGAAAGAGATATAGAGATAGAGATAGGGAAGGAGAAACGAGGTGTGTGTGTGTGTGTGTGTGTGTGTGTGTGTGTGTGTGAGTGAGAGAGATATTTAGATAGATATAGAGATGGATCTAGATAAATATAAATAGATAGAGAGGGAGATAAATAGAGAGAGGATAGAGAAGTTGAAAGATATAGAAAGAGAGAGTGATAGGGAGAGAGGGAGAGATATGTATAGAAAGAGGGAGAGATTTAGAGAGTTAGAGAGGAAGATAGAGATGGAAATGAAGAGAGAGAGGGAGAGAGAGAAATAGAGATAGAAAGAGGGGGAGCCAAAGAGAGAGTGAGAGAATGAGAGAGGGAGAGACGTAAGGATAGAAAGATAGAGATAGGAAGTTATATAGAGAGAGGGAGATATATATATATAGAGAGGTACAAAGAGGTATATATGGGGAGTATATATATAGAGATATATATGGGAAGAGAAAGAGAATGATATCTCTTTATATCTTTGTCTCCCTCTCTATCTTTATATTTTTAATTATCTCTCAATCTCTATCTTCGTCTCTCCCCCATTTCTCTCTATATTTTTCTTCCCTTCTCTCTTCCTCTCTCTTCCTATCATTTCTTCTCTCTATCTGTTTCTCTCTCCCTATATTTGTTCCCTTACTATTTTTTGCTCTCTCTCTCTCTCCCTCTCCCTCTTTGTTTCTCTCTCCATCTCTACCTCTCCCTCCCTCCTTCCCTCTCTCTCCCTCTCTCTCCCTCCCTCTCTCCCTCTCTCCCTACACCCTCAACCTTATACCCTATACTTAAAACCTAAACCCTACACTCTCAACCCTTAACCCTATACCTTATACCCTCAACCCTATACCCAATATTCTAAACCTTAATCCCTATGCCCTATAAACTTAACCTTGTACCCTAAACCCCCAAACCTATAATTAAACCCTAAACCATATGCCCTCAACCCTATACCCTATACTTAAACCCTAAACCCTCAACCCTCATCCCTATACCTTATACCCTCAACCTTATACCCTGAACCCTAAATATTATCCCTCAACCATATACTTAGACCCTAAACCCTACACTCTCAACCCTTAACCCTATACCTTATGCCCTCAACCCTAAACCCTACATTCAACCTTGTACCCTAAACCCTAAACCCTCAACCCTAAACTATACACCCTCAACCCTCGTCCCTATACCCTTAGCCCTCAAACCTCAACCCTATACTTAAACCCTCAACCCTATACCATATACCCTAAACCATACACCCTCAAACCTCATCCCTATACCATTAACCCTCAAACCTCAACCCTATACTTAAAACCTAAACCATACATTCAACCTTGTACCCTAAACCCAATACCCTCATCCCTATACCCTATACCCTCAATCTTATACTCTAAACCCTAAACATTATACCTCAACCCTATATTTAAACCCTAAACCCTACACTCTCAACCCTTAACACTATACCTTATACCCAATATACTAAACCCTAATCCCTATACACTATACATTTAACCTTATACCATCAACCCTAAACCCTATACATAAACTCTAAACCCTACATTCAACCTTGTACCATAAACCCTAAACCTTAAACCCTCAACCCTATACCCTAAACTATACACCCTCAACCCTCATCCCTATACCCTACAGCCTTAACCCTCAAAATTCAACCCTATACTTAAACCCTAAACCCTACATTCAACCTTGTACCCTAAACCCTCAACCCTATACCCAAACCCTTAACTGTATATCGAATATCCTAAACCCTAATCCCTATACCCTATACACTTAACCCTATACCCTCAAATTTGAACACTATCCCTCGACCCTCAACCTTATACCTTAAACCCTACACCCTCAACCCTCATCCCTATACCCTATACCCTCAATTGTATACCCTAAACCTTGAACATTATCCCTCAACCCTATACTTAAATCCTAAACCCTACACTCTCATTATGACCTATGCATATACACTAAACCTAGGCTATGCCCAATGAAATCTTGAAGCCTAAGTCCCTATGCCTATGCACTTGACATTATGCCCTCAGCCCCTCTGACCCTCAGCCCTCAGCCCTATGCTTAAGACTGAGCCTACTTTCAGCCTTGTGCCCTAGGCCCTAGGCCTCGACCCTAGGCCCAATGCCCTCGGCCTGTCCTGAAGCTTATAATTCTATACAATTAACTCCTATACCATCAATCCTAACATCATCCTCAACTCCTCAATCCTATACCTTAAACTGAACTCCACTCCCTCTAATTCTCATCCCTGAGGATTATATATACCCTCAACCTTATAATTCCTGAACACATTGAACATTATCCCTCAACCCTCAACCCTATAGTTAAACCCCAAACCCTACATTCAACCTTTTACCCTAAACCCTAAACCCTTAACCTTAAACCTAATACCCTCAACCTTATACCCAATATCCTAAACCCTAATCCCTATACCATATACAATTAACCCTATACCCTCAACCCTGAACACTATCCCTCAACCCTCAACCTTATACCTTAAAAACTACACCCTGAACCCTCATCCATATACCCTATACCCTCAACCTTATACCCAATATCCTAAACCCTAATCCCTATACCATTAACCTTTAACACTATCCTTCAACCCTCAACCCTATACCTTAAACCCTATACCCTATACCCTCAACCATCATAGGGGGGGAGAGAAAGATTAGGAGAGGATGGGAGGAAGGGAGTGAGAGAGATGAGAGATAGAGAGTAGAGAGGGAAGGGGAGAATGAGAGAACGAGGGGGAAGGTGGGAGGGATAGAGAGAGAGGGAGGGAGGAAGGGAGGGAGATAGAGAGGAGAGAGTGAGAGAGAAAGAGGGGGAGAGGAGAGAGTGAGAGATAGGGAGTAGAGATGGAGGCATAGGTGTGATAGAGATATAGATAGAGACACAAAGAGAGAGTGATGGAGGGAGAGGTAGGTAGAGAGGGAAAGAGGAGATAAAGATAAGTAGAAAGGGAATGAGAGGTAGAGAGGGAGGTGAGATAAAGAGGAAAAGTGAGAGAGAAAGAGGGAGGAAGAGAGGGAGAGAGAGAGTGAGAGAGATAGGTAGGAAGAGGGAGGGAGAGGAGTGATAGAGAATAGAGAGGGAAAGAGGTAGGGAAGGAGACACAGGTGAGGTAGAGAAGTGATGGAGGGAGAGGTATGTAGAGATAGGGAGAGGGGAGATAAAGATAAGTAGAGAGGAAAGGAGAGGTAGAGAAAGGAGAGATAGAGAGAAGAAGAGGGGAGGGAGGGAGGGAGGGAGAGGTAGGGAGGATATAGAGGTGAGTGTGTGATAGAGAGTGAGACTAGAGATAGAGAGGAGAGAGTGGGAGAGAGAGAGAGGGGAACACATATAGAAGGAGAGAGGGAGGGAGAGTGAGATGGAGAGAAGTAGATATGGAAGGAGAGAATGAGAAAGAGATAGGGAGAGGGAGGTGGGAGGGAGGGAGAGGTATAAAGGGATAGGTGAGAGAGAGATAATGGTGAGATAGAGAGGAGATAGTGAGAGGGAGGGAGAGAGAGAAGGTGTGTGTGAGAGAGAGATAGAGAGAGAGGCAGTACGGAGGGAAAGAGGTAAGGAGGGAGACATAGGTGAGATTGAGAGGGATGGAGAGAGAGTGATAGAGGGAGAGGGGAGACAAAGACATGTAGAGAGGGAAGGAGAGAGAGAGGAGAGATAGAGAGAAGTAAAGAGGGGAGGGAGGGAGATAAAGGTGTTCGTGTGTGTGAGAGAGAGAGGTACAAAGGGGGAGAGAGATTGAGAGGAGAGATACAAAGAAGGGAAGGGAGGGTGAAGGGGAGGGAGAGGAGAGATAGAGATAAGTAGAGAGGGAAGGAGGGGGAGAAGGAGAGTTAGGGAGGGAGATAGAGGCATGTGTGATAGAGAAAGAGTGGTGAGATAGAGAGAAGGAGAGAGTGAGAGGGAGGGAGAGAGAGAATGGTGAGATAGAGAGGAGTGAATGGGAGAGAAAGAGGGGGGAAGAGAGGGAGAGAGAGTGAGAGAGAGGGAGGGAGAGGAGAGATAGAGAGTACAGAGTGAAAGAGGTAGGGAGGGAGATATAGGTGAGATAGAGAGAGATTCATGGAGGGAGAGGTAGGTAAATAGAGGGAGAGGGGAGATAAAGATAAGTATATAGGGAAGGAGAGGTAGAAGGAGAGGAGAGATAGAGAGAATTAGAGTGGAAAGGGAGGGAGAGGTAGGGAGGAGATAGAGGTGTGTGTGTGTGTGAGAGAGAGAGAAAGAGGTGATATAGAGAGGAGAGAGCAAGAGATAAATAGAGGGGAGAGAGGGAGGAAGGGAGAGAGAGAGCGAGAGGAGAGATAAAGAGTAGAGAGGGAAAGAGAAAAATGATACAACTTGCTAACTATTGAAATTTGACCTCCTGATTATTGAAATTTGACATGTTGATTACTAAAATTTAGCTGTCTAAAATATTATAAGTTCTTCCAAAAACTAGAATTTGCATTATAACTCTTAGAGATTCAAAACCACTCTCAAACATCCTGAAACTATATACATGAAATATAACTTAAAGTATAAGAAAGTAAATGTCCATATTTCATGTATATAGTTTCCTTGAAACATAAGGATAAGAAAGAGAGAGAAAAAGAGAAGGAACATTTTTCAATACAGACCATAACACGCTCACATTTTGTCAATGCATTCAAATAGTGTGAGCGCATTATAACGTGTTCGCATTTTGTCCCACCTTTCCAATGCCCAAAAATGTGTTTTTACATATTCTATAAAATTTCACATAATCTCATTTGTGTTAACCATCAGGTTTGCATGTGTTTCAAGGTCAAGTAAAACAAACACCTGGGTAATGTTGAGCTCTCTCTAGCTATTTAACAATGTAATTTTTTCACATTTTGACTATGTTAAGGCTTTCATCTTTAATTTCTTTTGTTGGTGTATCCATTTTTTGTCAAAAACCAACATTTGGTATTTTTTCCTTTATTTTTTTAACTGTTCATTGAAAATTCAAATAAATTATATTTTTATAAACTAGACTCTGTTCTACACATTTTTCAAAAAAAAGGTTTTTGATTAGTTTTCAAAAATTATAGGGTTAGCATGGTCAAATTTTTGTTTTTCAAGATATGTCCACTTTGAAAATTAGTAAAAAATCATATATTCATTAAAAAATTATTTGAAAAAATCGGGTCCACACGACATGTTGTTAGCTAATTTCTTACTCAAGGAATTTTAAAAATACTAAAAAAAATTAACATTTTGATTTACCCATAACAGACGCTATGTTATGTTTTTTTTTAAACAATTAGGACCAATTTGTGTGGGTAACTTTTTTGAACCCTTAATCTCTACCATTTTCAAATAAAATTAGTAGTTTCGAAAGTACATTCAAAGCACTACGGTCCATGTTTTAGTTGCATCTTAAAATTTTGAGTGTAACTATCCTTAATTTCTCATCCAAGGTCAGTATTTCCTGATTTCAAAAAAAAAGGTGGCCACTTAAGACCCTTTTGTGGCCCCTCATCTTTGTGCACTTACCCTAGTTATTTTGCCAATTCTTCTTACCAACTCTTGTAATCTCCTAGCAAATTCCTATAATCTTTTCTCTTTGTTCTCTCATTTATTTATAGTATTCCTCAATGTTTTATTTTGAATATTTTATTATTAATTATTGTTTTAAATCTTTAAAAAAATTAAGATAAATAGATAATTAATTAAATATTATGTTAGTCACTTCCTTTCAATATATAATTTTAAAAATAGTTTTAGAATAATTTTAAAATAATAATTAGGGATAAAATATCATATTTAAAGAAAAAATAATGATTTAAATTTGATTCAAAATAATTTCAAACATTATTTTTAAAAATTAAAAATAATTATCTCAATTTATTTTTCTATGGATAAATCTAAAATAAAACAATTACTTTTTATCCACTAAAAAATACTAATCATTTATTTTATTTTATTTTATTCTTTCAAATTATCAAAATAATGTTTCAATATTTTTAATTTATTTTACTTATCATTTTAAAACTAATTTTTATTTTCATCTAATTAATATATATCTTAAAATTATTATTATTTAGTTTAATTAATTAATTATCGTTATCTTTATTTATTATTTTTAATTATTATTTGCATCTAATTAATTAAGTAATAAATACTTTATATTTTTTTAGAATTATAAAGCTTTATAATTTGAATAGGAAGGGGTCATGTTAGGTGCCCATTACAAATGTAATCTTTGACAAAAAGAGAAAAATTAAAAATATAATCAGACAAAACTCCTCCCTTGAAGAGAGAAAATACAAAATTCTCTTCAAGAAGAACGAGAAGAACAAAACCCCATATAAGGAAAAAGTCCCCCTATAAGAGAGAAGAAGAGGTACCATGCAACCCCACCTCAATATAGAGTCTCCTACAATGATGGTAGATGCTCGATAATAAATATTGAAGATGATCCAATCTCATTGAATGATGTTCCTCCCCTTAGGAAGAAACAAAACCAAGAAAGTATGTAGGATGTCTTCCATTCCTAAAGGGAACATGAGGGAAGATAAATCAAGATGTGATGTCTCTAAATTATTATCAAGTGTCCTTGTATCAATACTAAAAGCTACCACGATCATATCACGTGTTTCAAGCCACAATGAAGAAGATAAAAATACATAACCTTGTGAGAACAGATGTAGAACATAATTTAAAGACAAAGATGCATCCTCTAAATATTGCTTAAAGGTCTCCAAAACAATTTCAAATTATCACAAACTGTCAGGTGGAGAATGTTGAACACTCGAAATACTGAGAAGGGGGTGAATCAGTATTTCCTAAAACTCATTAACTTAAAAAGTGCATTACAGAGCATCTTATTAAACTTGCAAAAATGGAAATAAATAGTTGAAGCAAGCACCACAAAAATCAACACAAGAATGCCATATTTATGTGGAAAACCCTTGAAAGGGAAAATCCATGGTGAGGATTAGATCTTAATATATTATAACCGGTTACAATAGATTACAAGAGGCTCACTATCACATTTTGCACTTCACTACACACCTCTCTTCTCATCTCTCATCTCTCATGCTTCAAACACATTGAATTGGCCGTCTATATATGTATATATTCTGCAAAAAATCATATCATCAATTAGGTTAGCCTAATTAGATGAAACATGTGACCTCATAACCTTTCAGCTCAAAAATCTATCATACATACCTTGCAAAAGTAATTAAAGTGTGTTCTTCACCAAAATAGGTCGACATGACCTAAAGATACTCCTGTGATTCTGCTCCATACTCAATTCAATTTTGCACGACCCCAAAACCCTTAGGTTGACACTACACAACAAAACTGGTAAAGCAACAACTAAATGAACCAACTATTCATCCAAAAACTTGACATAGACCACCAAACCACTTGACACTTGGAGTGCACACACATCTAACATCTCCAAACACTTCCTGAAATATGCACAACATAATGATTATCCGAGGTGGAATGCAGAGCATTCCAATATGAATTTTGCAACTGTAACTATGTCTCTACTTAGTCTAATACTCTTTCATCAATATCTTATGTTGTGGAAGATATAAAACCCTAAAAATTTGGATATAGACTCCTTCAATATGTACCATTATTACCTCAAAACAGCATGACAATATATTGTAGTGTGAAGCAATATGAACCACAAAACTAATGCTCTATTATATCACTGTCTCAGGCTAGGACTTAGCTAGTTTCCCAAAAGCAGTTGATATGCTTCGGACTTTATAAATATTGATAAACCATTACTTTTACAATGGGTTGACATCAATGACAACACCATACATCATCATGCACATGTTTCCAACAATCTCCCCCTTTTTCATTGATGGCAACATACTTCTCTACTTCACTCCCCCTTTGATATCAAGGGAAAAGGGTAGTAACTTCACATTTCATCCCCTTACTGATCTATCTACATGATAATATCTCCCCCTATCTATGTTATCCATCACCAAAAAGAAAAAACTATACTACAACACCATCTACTAACTCTGCATATGTAAATTGATATCAAAAATTGTATATACAATTTAGAAACAAATATACACCTTAACTTGATGAGGGTAATATACCTTGATATGATGCCTTTAATTTTGCAAGGTGTGCCTTCCAATCCTTCTTAACAACCTCGAATACTTCTTGGTGAAGGAAAACATGTAACTCTAGTTTTAAAACTAAACATAGAGGTCTGCTCCTTTCGAAGAGCTAGGCATTGTTTTCATTTGTACAACCTTCTTTTCATTGACCAAAACTCCAATTAAAGATGTAAGCCTTACACTTACTATATCTTAGAGTCGACTATACTGCATTATGATTTTCTCTTTTTGTTTCTGCAATAAAAAGAATTGACCATGTATATTTTTACTGACTACTCTAGTTTTTCCATCCCCATCATTCATGGGATCATACACACTAGAGGCCTAAGCAATTTGAGACTTAATTGATTCTATCTGATCCTTTATGCTCTTTGTAGACATTGGCTACTTCAACCAAAATTGAAACAATTTTTGTGGCTTCCTCCAAACACTTTTGAACATCCTTCAAGTTGCCTTGCAATTTTGTATGTGCAGCAACACACTTATCTAAGGCATCAACTAGCCTCTTATCATTCAAATTATTTGTTGCTTCCTTTTCAATCTTCTGTTCCAAACTAGCAGAGTACTTAAAACAATCTAGCAGATGTATCAATGGATACTCCAGGTAGGCCTTCTTGCAACACCTTGATAGCTTCATCAACCAAATTTGTGCTCTTCTGATGAGTGTGAAGTATCTCCTTTCTTGCAGAGGCATGAAATACATCACCAAGTTGCAACTTATGGAGAGGAGAGATCCTATCCATATCCACTTGACCTTGTTGCATAAGAATTTGTAGTAGTTGTGTAGAAACCACTAGTTGGAACTACAATTGCATATCAAAAAGAGCTTTGAATGAATCTCTAGAGGGTCTAGAGGATTCATAACATGTTTTGTGCTTTCTTCTACTTATGTATCACTCTTCTCCTTCTCTCCACTGCCAGGACACTCTTATGCAATCTTCTCAACTTTCAAAGGAGGCATAGTTTGTTCCTTTTGAGCTTCAATCTTCTTTGGGACTCCTTGCTAATTTTATTTTCTCTGCTCAGTAGTTATCTCCACATCCAGAGGGTTTTTATTTCTCAACATATCTTCTTGCTCATGTTGCTTATTGATTGGATCATTTCTTTCTGGGAGGAATGTGTCTTGTTGCAATTGATCTTCATCATCTAGAGAGGCTCCCAATTCTTCAAGAATATTTTCAACTATTTTTATTTTTTCTCTCCTAAGCTCTTCTATATCATCCTTGTCTTTTCCCATGAGAGTATTCTCTTTAATTTTTCCTAAATTCTTGGGCATACAACTGAGACAACTTAGCTCTTTCCTCATGAATTAATGAGGAACCAATCTTCTCCAAGGAAAAAGTTTTCATATTTGCATCTTCTGCAATAGCCTCTTGTCTCTTTGCACTCAATACTCATTTTATATCATTTGACAACTGATCCTCTATCTCACTTAGGACAACATTAAATGTCACCATGTATTTGACAATGTCTTCTTCAATTGCTTCCTTATTTGAATCAATGGTATCCAAATACATTTTAGTTGTATCCTTCACAATTCCAAACTCAACTATAGCATTGCGTAATGTATCAAACTTTGTGGGACTTTCCTCATGAACCGAAGGGGTCTCCTCTTTCTTCTTTCCCTTTTCTATACTAGTCTCTTCCTAAGAGACTTTTGATTTCCTTTTATAGACCAAATGATGTTCTTCCTCTTTCTCTTCTTCTAGATTGATATACCTATCTCTTGTTGATTTTTCTTTTTTTATTCTCTTTGGAGCCTTTTGTTGCTCAGGGAGGCTAGATGTGTTTGTCTTCTTGGAACCACCTATTGGTTTTGTTTCATGGTACTTTGAAATAATAGGTGTAAAAAATGAGGTCTTTCTTGACCTTCTTGATCTCTATGGAGTCTCCACAGGAGTAAATGTACCTTTATATTTCTCTGTAGGGTCCTTAGGAATACCAAAATCATTTTCCAACTTAGCTTTCAAATTTCCATAATTTTCTCCAATATCTTTCTTTTTTCTTTTACAGGTTCTCCTTACTTGATTTCTCTTTACAAGTACCAAATCTTTCAACTGTTATATCTCTAGGTTTTCTCAACAAAATCTTTGCAAGACCAATGCATTCAGACTCAACTACCTCATAAGGAAACTTTGGAACTATTTCCACCACTTTTAGTCACCCCTTTTAAATGAAGAAATCGCCCCTTTACTTAGTCTGAAAAATTAAAAGTTTTTCCTTGTCAGTCTTTTACTCAGTTTGCAAACCAATGTCAGAAGCTGACAAAGTTTTATAACTTCCCTCCCACCCAATGTTTTTCAAGAGTTTAACTAAAAAGATCTTATGTGTTAGTTTTTTTTGTGGTTGTGAGTTGACCCTTGGTTTTCAAAATGTTTTTATAGCCGATAAGTGAATCAAGGCAAGTAGTTTTCATAGTAAAGGGACTTGGCAGATTATTGCGAACTTTGGAAACTTGACAAGGTAAAACTTCATTATTCCCATCGTTGTTTTAAAAATAAAAGGATGGTCACTTTTCTAAGAGTTATTTATGAAGGTGAAAAAGGGTGACGAGCAAGTTTGAGTATTTCAAGGGTCATTACAGTATGATAGAGTATGAATAGGTTTTCATAACCAGGGTGGACTCTAAAGCTATTTCAGAAACCCTACCCAAAAACTAATAACTAACACATTCAAAGCCAAATATTGCTTCATTGATAGAAATATATTTGGAAAAATGAAAATACATGGGAAAATACATTCATAAGCATCAGAATCATTCACGATGAGTGTAAAATGAGAAAAATCTTATCACAAGAAGTAATGAACATAAAAGAAAGCAAAATATTTCCAAAACACCCTCATAATATAGAACGGTTCAGAATTCAAAAAGATATATATATATATATATATTTATCATAAAACATTTTGTATTACATCATCACAAAAAGGAGTGATTTTGTAGCACAAGGGTTCTTAGGCACAAAGAGTAAAGGTGAGGACCTTAATGGCCTCAATAACTTCTTGCATATGCTTGAACTGTGCAGTGGAGAAGAGGTTCTCATTAAATTCAACAAAATGGGAAAAGGTCTCCAAGTTGTTGCACTCTAGTCCTGCACATAGTAGGGCAACTGCTTGACTAGCTTGCTCATTGTGCAACACAAAAGCAATGTAGATTGCATCACCGACTAATCCCACACTCAAATGTACAGAGATACCTATTATTGCATATTCAACGAACAACAAATATCTCAGCGTCACCAGCAGCTCACAACCTCCATTCAAAACTCTTAGAGGTGTGCATAATTTTGTAGAGGAAATGTTCGAGAAATTTTTTTTGTGAAAGTTCACCTAGGACATGAAGTGCTCACCAATAATCTTATGAATCACTTCCTCCTCCACATCATTGTAGATTAGGAATATTTCTCTAAGTTGGTCTATGAAAAACTTGCAGATGATGTTGAACTCAACTCTCTCAATAATAAGGAAATCACTCCTAATCTTCAAACCTCCATCACTCGATGTACATGACATATTGGAAGCAAGAATTAACATTGTGCAAATGAGTAGTGATGTAGCTAATTTATAGAATGGACAAGGAAAGTTAGCCGAATTTATTGGAGGATAATTAATGCCTAAAGTACATTCAAATTGTCGAGAGCTTAAAGAACTTAGCAATGTGATGTGATAGAAATTTAATAAGCTGGATTGATGGGATCCTCTATATTTAAAGAACTCGTACGAAAGTGATATTAGGTGGCACACAAATGGCCAATAGGAATGAGAAGTGGTGGGTGTTTTGCACAAGTATGTGCTACGGGGCCAACTCACAAGAGGTGATGTTTCACTTTTCCTATCTTTTCAATTAGAGATGGCAATGCAATCATAACTACCCCTTAAAATAGTCATTAGTTATTGTATTTTCATAATCAGGCAGGAATCATTTGTTTTTCCAACTAACTATTTATTTCATGAAGCAATGGTTACCATTCTTTTCAAGAATCGATTTTATTTTCAAGAAGTTTGGACCGTTAGGGTAAGATGTTTTAAATATGTATACTTTTGACATTGCAAGGGTCCAACAATTTTGATCCCCCTTGCACTGTAATGCATGAGTGAGAATTAATCATAATTAAAGGATCAAATTTTGTAGTTTGATATTTTTTTGTGAATTTTTGTTGTTTGTGTGTAATGGATTTTGAATAGAATGCTAATGTTTATGTATGAGTCTGTGAGCTTCAATGGACATTTCAATATTCCTTCCCTTTATGGATGTGTTGTTTAGTGGTACTTTATCCATATATTTATAGTGAATGTTAAGTTGCAAGTGAGCGGAGTCAACAAGCTCTTAATAATTTGGTTTGTGAGCTGTGATATTGATTATTTGAAAATCTTCATTTCAGCATTGTTAGTAGTTTAGAAGCATTTCTTAGCACATCTATTTTCATGGCTATGGGTAGATTTTAGTTTTCCTTTCTTGCTTTCTAGTTAAAAGCACACCCCATTTCCTTATATTTCAAAAAACCAAATTATATCAGAAGAGGAAGTTGTACCTCAATTAAAATTTAGATGAAGATCACCAATGCAATTGTGATATCTCCATCTATTATCGATAGTTTTTGTCCTCTTCTCTGGAAAAACAGAGTCAATTTGTGTTAATTTTAAAATGAAAAATCTGTCAACCAATAGAAAGCCAAATAGTTTTGGTTTCAACTGTTTCCATGTAGCAGTAATCTCTACTAACGATAAATTTTAATTCATTCTTATATGTATCCACAACTTTACTTGGAATCCATTCTCTCTCTTGCATCTGAGCTTGAAAAGGTTTAGAGAATCCCCACAACATTGAATTACAAGAATCTTTACGAAGAAATATCCTCAAATGATCTCCAATTTGAACAACTATGGGAATATTATCTTGCCATACAACATTCTTCACTCTGGGAAACTCTAAGAAGGTAAAACATTAAGAAAATGATAAGAGTACCATATCGAAAAGGGTAATTTTACTCTTGTGTCTTATGTAATTTTTCCAACAGCTGTAATCATAGAATCTCACAAATATCAAAGTCTTTGCCTTCTTTCACTATTTGATAAGTTGTGTGCATTGTGGTGGTAGTGACAAAATTCTCCTTTTTGTGTAAAATATCTTGTAACCAATCTTCATTGTAGCATATTTGGTTGTTGGATCTTCAATTTCATCCAATATTAGGGCACACTTGTCAAATTTGGCCCCGATAAGCTTCATCACCACTTCATTCTTTACCACCTTCAATGTCAGGACAAATCTTGTGGAGCTTAAACTAGTAACAACCCTAATATCCTCTTTAGTTATCATATGCGGCATGTCCAACCACATGAATTTATCATGAATTCTACTTAGAACATATTTCACCCATTCATCCTCAACATAGAAATTAGGAATTTTTTTCCACACATCCAAATGTTTCTTCATTAAACTGGCATACTCTAGTTCAACTCGAAATCATCTCTGGTTAGCACTTTTTTCCTAAATTGCTCCAGTTTCAAGTGATCATATTCATCCATCTTCGAATGAATGTAGATTCACACATTGTCTATGTGCAACACATTTGAAGGAAAACTAGAGAACACTCCCTCTTTATCTATTTCCATTGATTTGTATGGATGCTTCTTAAATTTAGGCCCTGACCTCTCAAGCACATCAATAACCTCATGAGGAGTAAACATTATGGACTTCTCTAAGCTAGGGTTTGTAAGAAATTATAAATACCTCATGGAAATTTTCTAATAGGGTTTCATTCAACACTTTAGATCTCATTTAATTCTCTGCTCTCCTCTTCAAATTCTCAAACAAAAATATCTTTTAGAATGTGCAAAATGAAATATAAACACTTTATCTGTGACCTAAAGAGTGCATTAAATGTAGCAAAAAAAGTTAGGTTAAATACTGTCAAGCCTTCACTGTATCATTCCAGAGATTCCCAAACATTTTGTAAATCTCAATACCATGAGATTTCTCACCAAATATTTCACCAATGGATCAATTCAACCAACCTATACATGCACCAATATGTTGAAGACATCAACATCTCATCTTTGATAGGGGTTTAGAAATTTTCTGTTAAAACTCCCCCTGAGCCAAAGCTTTCTATCTAGTTTCTAGAGGAAACATGTGCACCATAATTTGGTACAACTTTATTCTTCACATAATTATCTTCCATTTTCTTCCAGATCTTGTTCATCTCCTACTTTACCTCAACCTGATCAATCTTCTTTTATGGAATCAAGGGTTTCACATTATTTCCTCTACAAAACTTAGCTAGGTGTCCCTGTTTGTTGCATTTATAGCATGTGACACTTTGTTGTGAAGCAAACTTACTTCTTTCCATTTTAGATTTTCATTCAGAAGCATTATTCCCAAACCCATTACATGAGTAGTAGTAACCAAGGAATGATTGAGTCACCATACCATTATTGTAACCATTCATCATTTTTCTTATGCATTCACTAGCCTTATGACCAAATCTTTATGCAATTGGTTGTCTGATAAGAGGTCTCTTGAAATATTTCTTTTGGTTTTGGATATTTTTGATATTGCTCTTCTTATCTTCAATATTCTTTGTTCATTATTTTTCTTTTCAACATTGTTTGGAGTTTGATTTTCCTTTGAGCTTTCTCCTTTTTCAAACCATAATCCTTCTTTGTCCTTAGAATCTTTTTAAATAGCAAGCATATCATTGAGCAAGGTGGAGCTCTTATTGAATTTTTTCTTTGGACTCTTTTCTTTCTCCAAATTTTTCTTTAAAGACATAATCTCTTCTTCGAGTTTGAACATTTTGTAGACTTTTCTATCAATTTGGTATTCAAGCAGTCTTCAACTCTTTTTCCTTCTTCAACTTGCACTTTCAAATTAGTGATTGTATCATTTCATTGCTTGAGTTGCTCATTTGTTTCCTTGAGTTGCTCTTTAACTTTTTTGACTTAATTGCTCAGCTTCTTGATACACTCATCTTCTTCCTTAAGAGTTTCCTTTAGATCTCTATTCTCACATTTTTCTTTATCCAGGTCATCAAGAGAAAATTTGAGTTCTCTTTGCATATCAACTTCACAGTATTCTTCAGTAAACCCTTCCATAATAATTTCTTCCAAAGGGATAGGATACCTCCTAGTTTTCATGTGTTCAACCTCCAAGATCTACCTCAACTATTAAGAAAATTGAAGGAACCTTGCTCTGATACCAATTGTTGAACACCCTAAATACTAAGAGGGGGTGAATCTCCTTCAAATTCATTAACTTAAAAGTGCATTACAAAGCATCTTATTAAACTTGCAAAAATGGAAAGAAAAAATTGAAGCAAGCACCACAACAATCAACACAAGAATGCCAGATTTACATGGAAAACACTTGAAAAGGAAAACCACAATGATGATTAGCTCACATTATGTTATAACTAGTTACAATAGATTACAAGAGGCTCACTACCTAAAGGGCTCACTACCCGGAGGACTCATTTTCCATAAAATAGGAGGGCTCACTTCCCAAGGAAGATTACTTGTTCTAGAATTACAAAAGATATACAAAAGGATGGCTCACTACCAGAAATTGAATTGCTTACAATGCATTTGCTATTTTCTAAAGATATAGTTCAAGTTAGGCCTTAGAAAATTAAATTTACACACTTCATTTATCACTGACACAAGATCACCACTATCACATTTTTTACTTCACTACACACCTCTCTTCTCATCTCTTATCTCTCATGCTTCACACACACTGAATTGACCTTCTATATATATGTATATATTCTGCAAACAGTCATATCATCAATTAGGTTAGCCTAATTAGATGAAATGTGTGACCTCATAACCTATCAGCTCAAAAATCCATCATACATACCTTACGAAAGTAACTGAAGCATTTTTTTCACCAAAATAGTCTAGCATGACCTAAAGATATATACTTAATTCAAATTTTTATCAATTTTGCATGACCCCAAAACCCTTAGGTCAACACCACATAATAAAAATGGTGAAGCAACAACTAAATGAACCAACTGTTCATCCCAAAACTTGACACACAGAACACCAAACCACTTGAAACTTAAAGTGCACACACATCTAACATATACAAAAATGTCCTAAAATCTGCACAATATAATGGTAATCCATGATGGAATGCAGAACATTCCAATATGAACTCTATAGTCGTAACTATGTCTTTGCTTAGTCTAATACTCTATCATCAATATCTTTGGCTAAAAAAGACATAAAAATCTTGAACTTTGGATACAGACTCTTTCAATATGTACCATTATCACCTCAAAATTTCATGACAAGATATTATAGTTCGAAGCAATGCTAACCACAAAATTGATGCTCTGTTACATCACTATCTCAGACTAGGACTTAGCCAATTTCCCAAAAACATTTGGTTTGCTCTAGACTATATACATACTGATAAACCATTACTTCTACAATGTGTTGACATCAATGAAAACACCATACATCATCATGCTCATGTTTCCAAAAAAGAAAGATAAAGAGGTTTTCAAGATGTCCTCACAACATCTCGAGAAGATGATGCAACTCTAAAATAAGAAAAATCAAAGAGGATGTAAGTATTCTAAATGGTGTCGTCCAATTTTGCAAGATAGGACTCACAAAACAAATATTAAATGTCTATCAATTACTCATCCCAAGTAGTTGTATCTAGAAGACAATGAATTTAATATTACATTGAATCAATAGGAGCCTTAGATGTAGTGACACTAGTCTCATTAGAATCAATAGTTAATGAAGGATATGGAATGTTGGCAAATGCATCTAGAACCTCAATTGATGAAAGAACACCAAGATTCAAATAACCATACTAAATCTCAACAAAAGTATCCACACTAGATGCCTTAAAGTGTATATCAACCAAAGGAATAATATGAGAAAATGTGAGAAGTTTTAAACTCAATATTTATTACAATGAATCAATAGGAGCCTTAGATGTAGTGACACTAGTCTCATTAGAATCAATAGTTAATGAAGGAGATGGAATGTTGGCACATGTATCTAGAACCTCAGTTGATGAAAGAACACCAAGATTCAAATAACCATACTAAATCTCAACAAAAGTATGCACACTAGATGCCTTAAAGTGTACATCAGCCAAAGGAATAATATGAGAAAATGTGAGAAGTTTTAAACTCAATATTTATTATCAACCTCCCTAGCTACAACTATATATATTCTACATAAATCTCGAATGATGAAAAAAAATCTAGTGTGAACTGAAAACTCTTTCCTACTCCACCATGTGTGATCCAATTGATAGAAAGGATATTGGTTGAAAATGATGGGAAAAAAAGAACATCAATAAATAATCCTTTATCTATCCCAATAGACAATTTTCCATAAACACATGAATATATGTGTTTTTAGCCATCAATATGTGTGGTTATGAATAAGACTCAAATGAATCTTGAACATACTCCACAACGAAGCCATATGATGAGAAGCTCCAAAATCAAGTATCCACCTTTCTAATTTAGAACTTGTAACTACAAGTGCTTGCCCATTTTTTCTCTTTGACTTTGAAGAAGATGATGATGACATTGAAACCATTAACATACTTGAAGGAAAATTTATATGATTCTTCCTAAGAGTATTCTTCAACTCCTTAATATGTTTTGAATAACATTAATGTTCACCACATCCTAATCTCTTGAAATATGCACAATTAGGCTTATCTTTCTTAGATAATTCACCTTGAGAGGGAGAGGATTTAAAATATTTGTGTAGCTTGTTCCTTTTCCTCTTTTATTTCTTTTCAGGATTTCGTAATTCTTTTTGTACCTTAGGCTCACTAGCCACCAATGCTTGTGGTTTAGAAGACTTGATGAGACCCATTTGAAGTAACTTCACTTACTTTTGTATTAGAATCTATTTGAAAAGGAATCAACATTAGGCTCAACATATGCAAATCCTATAGAAATTTGATGGATATAAAATCTAAAAACAAAAAATGAATACTCAAGACCAAGCTTAGATAATACATTTAAAATTAATTGTAAATCCTCCTTAATAACCTTGCAATCCTTTAGTTGTGTCCTTAGTTGCTTAATATTGGAGATGTATTCCTAGATATGGTCAAAACCTTTAGGATCAATATTCATCATATCTTTATTAATTTTATCGTACAATTTTTCAAAAGTATCCCAATCCTCCTTAGGTGTTTTACATGATTCAAGGTGAACTTGTAACTAAATAAAGACTAATAAAGACATGCATCCAAGTGTTTTATCATGATTGATCTCCTACATTTATTTTGAACTAACATCAATAGGTTAACAAATAGATTCTCTTATATTTCCTAGATGATTTTTTCCCATTAGGTGTTCCATAATTATTGTCTTCAAGAAGCATAATGATATGGAGTTAAGAGTTCAATTTTATTTTTCCCCATTACAAGAACACACAAAAAAAATGAAAGAAATCAAGCACCACAATATTACTCCCCCTAAATTACTCAATCACGGATCCCCCAAAAAAATATTATCTTGGCACTTTATAATTAGTGCAATTATAGGTGCCATTGTCAAAAAATAAGGAAGTCGTCATAATCTTAGTGCATGAAAATGTAAAATTTGGTCATAGAATTAAGTACAAATTTTGATAGAATGAGACCAATATGATCACACCACTATAAAATAAATAAATAAATGATGCACCTTTAGAAATAAATACACTAAAAATATTATGATACGAGTCCAAACAAAACCTAAAAATTCCTTAAAAAGAGAACTACTCAACAACACGTGTATTGCATGTAAATGACATAAATGAAATATGCATCAAATCTATCCTATTCAAACCAAATACATGTAAACCTCAAAAAGATCAAGCATGATATGTTGATGTGTGTAGCATCGTAAATTATCACCCTTGACAATTTTACACTATTTTTGGCTCCTCCTTAAGTTCTTGGGCCTAATTATGCTTATCAATTACCCATTTTCTAGTCGTCTTCAAAAAGAAATTAATTTTGGGAAAATTAAATTAATTATTTATTTCACTAGCAACTTAAATTTAAATATGTCCAAACTAGGCGCCCTCACTTTTATCAACCCTATTTTGGCCCAAAAATCAATATTTTATTATTAGCCTCAATATATTTAAAAATTGAAATTCAATTGTCAGCTTGTCAAGAGAGTTAATGTGGGAAATATTGAAACACATAAATATAAGTATATTTCTCCATTTTAACAACTAATAAAACTTTTGATCAGTTAAGAAATTCAAAAAGGTGATTAAGGAAATTCAAGAGTAGAATAAGCAGCATTCTACAACACTTTTATCTTTCAAGATCATGTTTGTAATGCATCATCAAATTCAAGTTTATGCATAAGTAAGATATTTCCTATTTTATGTTTATTATCATTGTGAGTCCTAACACTTGTATCCATCAAGGAATGCATATTTGTATGGTAATTTTCAACATAGTGATTTATCATTCCTTTTTATCCATTTTCCTTTGCCTAACCTAGGGTAAGTAGCTTTATCCAACACCACCATAGACATTTGTGGAGGTGGAAACACCAAAACAAGGTTTGAATTAGGCAAGCCCCTATATAGCACAGCCCTTCCTCTCTTCTCTTTCTTGTAGGTTACAAGTCTAAAGTAGATTGGAGAAGATTGGAGATATCAAGGCATCAAAACCTAGATCAAGCATGTACACACCTTTCATCAAATTAGGTAAAGATTAATTATTTACTAATTGACAAAGTTTCGAAGCTGATTTTGACAAGAAGAACCTCCAGAATGTGATGCTCATGTATAGATCCTAAAAATTAGAAAACCCTCATTTCCATACTAGGGCACACTCACCCTATTCCAACCAAATTTTCCACAAATTTGAATACCATGTTCCATCATTACTTCACTCTACTCTTCTACTTGATCAGTTGTGTTTTCTTAAATATGTGATAGTTTGTTGTACTTGCATAGTTTTACCTAGTTTACCATCATCAATCACACACATCATATCATTTAAACCCACAAAACACAAAGGGTACCAAAACCATGATCAACCATTTTGACTCTTCCTTAAGGACAATACCCAAGTCGTTTATTTTGATCATTTTTATGTCCCTTGAATTTTAAATATGAAAAGTGTGATTTAGGTTAGTGATTAGACCTAGAGCCACATTTCATGCCTTTCAATGTGTTGGTAGATGAATGTGGTTTCAACTACAAGCCCAACAACAAGCTCAATTTTAAGTGCAACAACAAGCACAAATACAATCCCAACAATTGCAAGTGCAACAAAAAGCTCAACTACAAGCACAACAATACATTGAACAACAACAACAACAAGGCTTGTACTACAACCCTCAATAATCATACGCAAGCATGTGCAACAAAACATCTTGAACCAAACTTTTCAAGGAGCATACACCACACCTCAACCATTATCACCATTACATATGCAATATCAAAATCCACCATACACACCATATAACACACCCCCTTATCAAAATCCAACATTTAATTCATCTACCATTCCAGAATATAACACATATGCTCCACCACTAAATAATCCTCAAGATGATTTTTCCTTGCAAGTTAGAATGCTAAAACAACAAATTCAAGACATCCAAGCAGGGAAAAATAAATCACATGCACAAACAGACTTGTGTCCATACACTTTTGAAAAAAACATTGAAATTATACCATTGCTTCCCAGATTTGAAGTCCCAAAATTTGACAAATATAAAGGGCAAGGAAATTTGGAGGATCATATCAAGGAGTTCTACAAGGCATGTATGGAAGTTGTGTACAATGACTCCTATTTGATGCATCTTTTCCCACGCAGTTTGGGAGGCCAAGCAATAGAATGGTTCTCACATTTACCTCCTGGAACTCAAACATTCCAAGAAATAGTAGATTAGTTTGTGGATCACTTCTCCTACAGCCTAGATATGAACATAATCTTGGAAGAACTATACACCCTAAAATAAAACAAGGGTTAATATTTTGTGAATTTCTTACAATGATGGAGGTATAGAGCTAGTAAATGCAAATGGCCAATTCTCGAAGAGCAACAAATAGATATCATTATTGCCAACATGGAAATGGATCTATGCTTCCAATTGAAAATGTAAGGTGTCTCATCATACAAAGAGCTTATCCCTAGGGGTCTTAACTTTGAAAGAGCCCTTATCACACAAGGGAATGCACAAGCATACAAGGAAATCTTCCCATCTATTAGTTCTAATGACAATCCTTGCATTTGGGCCCAAAACAAGAACGTTGCTAATGATGGTTTCGTCAATGCAAAAGTGGTAATAAGTGCTCCAAAATAAACAAACACACCAAAACCACACACACAACTGCAAAACAAGCAAGTCAACAATGCCACAACTCAAAGAGGACCACCCCCTAGAAACAACTACCCTCAACAACATAAATACACACCTTTGGGGGAACGTATTGAAGTGGTCATGTAAAATTTAGTGCAATCCAATCTCATCACACTCCTTAACTATCCAAATTACCAAGAACTTCAAGTCAAACCACCATGGTATAACAAGAAGGATCTTTGTGATTCTCATAAAAATCAAGGGACACAAGATAGCGAGCTGCATGAAACTAAAAAATATCATTCAAGATCTCATAGACAATGGAGATGCAACCGTAGATTAAAAGCAGGGCAGTATCTAAAGCGAATTTTCAAGGATCTTGGAAAGGTGTTAGATTACCAAGCACAACTATCTCAATAACTCATTCCCTATTTGTAGATGATACTATCCTTTTTGGGGTAGCTATTGTGTCTGAAGCTAGTACAATCAAAGAAATTCTAGATAAATACATGTTGGCTTTGAATCAAAAAATAAGTGCTGCAAAATCCAAAATCTACATCTTCAACACATCGCCAACATTTAAAAATGAGATTTCTCAACTATTGGGTTTCTAGATTGCAAACTTTCCTTGTAAATATCTGGGGATTCCATTCTTCACAAGTCCTAATCATGTATCCTATTGGGACAAATTGAAACAAAATATTCAGTCAAGGATTGCAAGTTGGAAAGGGAGATGGATTTCTTTATTAGGTAGAATATTAATTATTAAATTTTTTCTATCAGCCATTCCAAATTATTATATGGCAGTTCTTAAAGCCCGTAAGGCTGTTATTTCAGAAATTGAAAAATTAATTAGGTACTTTATTTAGAAAGGTAATATGGATGGAAAAAGGAAAATTCCATTAGTGTCTTTGCAAAACATTTGTTTGGATAAATTGAAAGGTGGATTAGGGGTCCATAGTCTCTCTTCCATAAATAAATCTTTAGGTGCAAAGTTGGTTTGAAATTTGTATGCAAAACCGAGGGCCAAATGTTGTAAAGTGTTGCATGCTAAATATCTAGATTCAGCTTCCCCAGATAGGATCTTCACAATTTCAAATCCTCCATGTGGATCAACTATGTGGAATTTCTTGGTTAGTTGTAGAAGTTTAATCTTACCATATATCATGTGGGAAATTCACAATGGTGAGTGTGAATTTTTTTGGGAGGACTCATGGAATGGTTTCTCCTCATTACAATCTCCATGTTTTTCAAGTTACTCAAGAACATTTTTCTTGGAATATAGGATGTAAAGTTAAGGATTACTTTCACTTAGTAAATGTGAAAACAGGTCAAGTTTCATGGACACATTTACAATCTCCATTGCTTCCTTAGGAGTTGCTCATGGAGCTGAATTCTATCTTGAAGGACAAAACAATGTTTTGCAATCAAGAATCTGATAAGATCATTTGGGCCCCATCTAAAAATGGACAGTACTCGGTAAAGTTGGGTTACAAAGTAGCGATGTGCTCTCAAATCCAACACCCTCCACAAAGAGCATTGCCATTTTGTGGGAACCCTTGTATCCTGCCAAAAGCTAGTTGTTTCTCATGGCTAGCTCTAAAGCATAGGGTCCTAACTAGTGATAGACTATTCAAACTGGGTATTGCACCACATTTATTTACTTGTGTCCTGTGTAATTCCAATCAAGAAAATGTGGACCATTTGTTTCTGCATTGTCCTTTTTTCTCTTCATGTTGGGAGTTTGTAAAATCAAAGTTGGAATGGTACTCCCCAAATCCAGGTTCCTTATGGGATTTTTTTTCCAGTTGGCTAGTCCTTTACAAATATTCTCTTTTTGCTTGCTTATGGAGAATAATCCCTTCCACTTTTTTATGGTGTGTTTGGTGGGAAAGAAATAAACATATTTTTAGAAAAGTAAACTCCCCCATTGATTTTGTTCTATTAATATTAGAAAAATCAATCTGTGAAGTGGTAAATTCTTATGTTTCCAAAATGAAACATGTAGGCTTAAACTTTACTAATTGGGATGTGAAGCAGCTTAAAATGTGGCCAAGAATAAAAATTCCTTTCAAAGAAAGTCAGCATCTGGGGGATACCAAAAATTTTGATCAAAAATCAATAACATGGTCATCTCCACCTTCAAGTATACTAAAGTTGAATTTTGATGGCTCTTCCAAGGGGAATCTAGGTGTATCAAGTGTAGGAGTGATATTATAAGACCACAAAGGAAATTTAGTGAGGGAAAAGGCTATAAGAATATCTCAAGTCACTAATAATCAAGCAAAGGCCCAAGCTCTATTGTATGGACTACAAATGGCAATTGAATTGAACATAAAATCTTTGTTGATTGGAGGAGATTCTTTGTTGATTATAAATGCTTGTAGGGAAAATTGGACATGTAGTTGGAAAATATCCTATGTCATGAATCAAGTTCTAAAGCTTCTTAGGAATTTTGACAATTTCTAATTAAATTATGTTTACAAGGAAGGTAATCAAATTGTGGATCTTTTGGAAAACATGGGTTGTGTTCAAGATGAAGATGAAATTACATACAAATCAAAGGTCATGAATCTTCCACCTCATCTGGAGCTGTTCATTGCAAATGAAAAAATTAATTAGTCATCTCATGATGGCTAGGTTATTTTTATTGCTAACTTGTTGAATTTTCTTTTGCAAGGAAGTGAACATCCTTATAAAGTGTTTCACACTTTATTGTGATCTTTATGGATCAAATGTTTCATATAGCTTTGGATGTTGATGTAATATTCCTTGTCAGCAACCCGTCTACACATCAAATGCTGGCTTGGACTTCCATCTTTCTTGTTATGCTATGTGCAATCCTCTTCAATGATGTCAGGTTATTTTCTATGCATGTGTCCATTATCCTTTGCTAGTCTTTGTGTCTTGGGAGGGAGTTGGTATTGTTCCAGTCTTCATTAGTGGGTGTTGTGTGTTTCCTATTTGAGCAATTGGGTGGCATGAAATGCTTAAAGATTTGTTTGCAAAATTGATGATGATAAACTTTCTCTGGTGTTTCCCTCCCAGCTGCCAAGATTTTATTGGTTCTGTGGCATATATCTTAAAGATAATATTGAAGTGACAGTGCATGTGCAAGCTCTTACCCAATATCTAACAAGAATAAGGTTAGATATGCAGTGGGTTCCTACTTTGAGAATGAAGATATAAAGTTTACATCAGGAATTACAATGGGCTAGAACTGCTATTGACTAGAGAAAAAGGCACACACTGAGTAGTTGGAGTAGAGTCAAGCCATGGAGAAAAAATTGATTTCAATGGCTTTTGAAGTTGAGAAACTTCAAGCAGAACTTGCAAATTCTCATAAGAGAGTTTGTGGAGCTTCAAATCTAGGAGAGGGGAACTTCTCAAATGTGTTCAAAAATACAATTTTGGGAGTGGAAAAGGTACAAGGAATGCTTAGATCTGAAAATAAATGACTGTAGACCTCAATGCAATGCCCAGATCCAAAACGAATGACTATAGATTTTCAACACCTTTGTCCAAATTGAGACAACAACCAAAGGTGTACGAAAATGGTTGTTTGAATCCTCTTCCTCCGCCCATTGGGTTTAGTGGTTTTCATAAATGTTGCCTCTAAAAATTATTGGTAATTCTATGTATGAATTACCCTCCTACCAGTATTATAATTCTGGCATTTTGTAAGCTTTTTTTTTTTACTAACAATATAATGTGGCTTATGCCTTTTATCAAAAAAAAAAAACAATCAGGAAATCAATATCTTAAAATATACAAGAACCTGATGCCTGACCATGCCAAGGGAAATGGCAATGGTAAGGGGAAGGATTATGCTAACATGGATCATTTCTATAAAAATGTGGTGGCATCTTGTGATAATTTTATATCCGTCATCACAATCAAAGGGCCTAGCATAGAGTGTGGAGTCACCACATGTAGGGGAAAGGTCACCATCTAAGGAGCACCATGGAAACCTAGGGCACAAACCTTGCTTTTAAAGTTGAACCTGTGTGATTACAGTCTCCTAGACCAATTGAAGAAGACCCCGGCCCAAATATACATCTTGGAGTTACTGAAACTATCCCCCACACATACTGATATCTTAGAAAAGGATTTGTCAACTTCTTTCGTACCCGAGAATCTTGATACCAAACAATTCTAGGCTATGATTGGGCACATTACCACTCCTCATCTTCTCACCTTTTCTGAGCAAGACCTCCTAACGCAACCATCACACAATCACACATTACACCTTGAGGTCCTCGTTCACAAAAACAAAGTCAAAAGAGTCTTGGTGGATGGAGGTGATAGTCTAAATATTTGTACCCTTCAACTAATCAAGAATTTGGTTTACTCTAAAGATGTCATGAAAAGGAAAAGTGTGTTACTATACAGGCATACAATGATCAAGAACAAGTTTATCAAGGCACAATCAAGCTCCCCATCCAAGTAGGGCCCACAATTGCTGAAACTACTTGCCAAGTGCTTGACCTTGACCTTGCATATAATATTATTTTACGTCATCCATGGATTCATGCAATGCAAGCCATAGCTTCCACATACCATCAATGCGTTAAATTTCCCTATGAAGATAGAAAAGTCACAATCCTTGGCGAACCCAAACCATTCTATTACTGCAAGAAACTTGAAGCAAAATACTACAAGATCCTGCAAGTGCCTAAAAATTATGAAGTTCCAAATATCAAAGTAGTGATCAAAGATAACAGTTGTGGAAACTATAACTTGAAGAAGGATTTTTTTGTAATTGGAGAGTTGCCTCTTTCTCCTAAATCTCATGGGAAGCCTCAACCTATTAACAATGTATCTGAGACACTCAAAGTAGCATCTACCACTTTCACAAAGTGGGGATATTCGAACAAAGAATTCACTGATAAGGAGAATATATTTGAATTGTTATATCAAGACAACGGACCCAAGCCTATTCTTCCAATGGAAGATGACAACAAAGGATTGCAGTTGATGATGGGTTGGGGATACAATAAGAATGAGAAGTTGGGATAGAAAAAAATGGTTTGCTAGAACCCCTTGCTCCTAAGAAACAACCCAAGAATCTTGGTCTTGGATGTACCACCAACAAAGTGACCATTCTAGGCAATGATGCTTTTATTAAATGAGTTGAACCTTCCTCTTGGTTATGTACATTAGGAGATTTATAGCACAACTGGAAAATAAGATCCACCCCTTTTCTCGCCTTGTTTACAAGGGGATGACATACAAGTTGGATGAGAAATGTGACAAAGCATTCTAAAAAATCAAAGATTATCTACTAATGCCTCATGTCCTTATTCCACCAATACCAAATAAACCTTTGATTTTGTATATCTTGGCTACATCAGAAGCTTTGGGTGCTCTTCTTGCTCAACGTGATAAAATAGGGAAGAAAAGAGCAATTTACTATATCAGTAGGAATTTGTTTAGATACAAGATGAATTACTCACCTATTGAAAAGGATTTCCTAGCAGTGATGTTCACCTCATAGAAATTTAGACACTACATGATTTCACACCAAATAAATCTCATCACTAAGATTGACCCATTGAAATATCCATTATCCAAGGCAACTCTCACTCGACGAATGTCTAAGTGGGTGATGATCCTAACATAGTTTGATATAGAGTATGTAGAGAGGAAGGCTATCAAGGGGCAGGTCATTGCAGATCAATTGGAAAAGGCGCCTATCTATGCAAAGAATCCATTGGTGTCTAAATCTCCAAATGAGTCAGTGTTTATCCTCAATAAGAGGATACCTCTATATATACTAAAATCTGAGCATCTTAATGCTACAAATAAGCTACCAAATCTGCCACCTTCATATTCTAAATGCATCGACTATGCTCAAAAGGTGAGAGGTGGTTGATTAAAACTTTAACTTGCAAACACACACAGAGTCCAAATTCACAATTAAGAATGAGTCACTCATATTGATGACAACAAAGATTAAACTTAGAAAATGCAACCTACAAGTTTCCTTATTGCAGTAAAATTCAACTACCATAGCCAGCTCATGGCTGAGACTAAGTCTCATACTTATCAGAAAGCTATGTGTTGGTTAAAGGTGCAACTAAAAGACTTCTTGCTGCTTCATACTTCCCAGTATATGGCACCAACAATTCATACTTATGCACCCTTTTTTCATGCTCAGGTATGACCAAGATAGCATGTTTATGAATTCATCATTTGTGTATACTTTATGCATTGTCATATGTATCAAGACTTCTCCCCTTTATGTGCTATATGTGTGCAAGTTATAACTTAGCCATTGCATTATAAATGGCAATGCTTCTATATGCGCTATGTTTATTACAAATCACTTTTAATAAATATCAAACAATATATATTTATATTATCTTTTATATTATATATCTTATATTATATCTTTTATATTTTATATATTAATATATATATATATATATAAAATTATATTCACATGATTATTAAATGCATTACTTGCAAATCGAATATATATATATATATTAAAATAATTATATATACATATATTAATATATATGTATATACGTTTACATTAACGTAATTATATACATATATATATATTAATATATATTATATATATCACTATTTTAATATCCATACTTAAACACATATATTTACATATTGATCGATTGGTGCACATATATAAAATATGTGTGTGTGTGTGTGTGTGTGTGTGTGTGTGTGTGTGTGTGTTGTATGTCCAATCGATGTTCCCATGCATTTGTGAGTTTCATTATTAATTGGAGGCATTGTATATGTGGAAACTTGGTGGAGCACAAAGATTGATATGTATGATTTGGATATAAAATGGTTGTGAAAGTTTGGAAGGATTATTTCAAGGGTTGAGGCACCAAAGGGTTTCTTCTTTTATTAGGTATGGTTACCCCTATTATGTTACTTCTTATGTGTATTGTATGTAAGAAAATTATAAAAAAATATAAAGTATTAAACAACAAATTTAAATAACTTTGTTATAAATCAAGCAAACCTCTAATTGAGCATCACATGATTATGTTGAAGATTGAAATGATACATGGATTCTCATTATATTAACATAAAAACCTCGTTATCTGGATGATCAAATGGATAGAATAATATTAAATTGAATTTTGGTGATGAAATTATGTAGTTGAAGATGCATTTATAGAGTTTCACAAGATTGAATGGATGTCTAAGATTTGAACCTGGGTCATGAATCTAATCCAACATTGGTAGATTTTATGAGATGTGGAAAACATGGATGAGATGAAAATATATATTTTAACTTAAATCTATGATTTTAAAGTTAATTCAATAGATTAGCTTGTTAGGAGGACTTAACTAGCTGAATAGATAATAGATGGGTGAATTGATTGAGTGAATGAAGGATTTAAGTACTTGCATGAATAATTTTATTGATTGCATGGGGGATTTGAGTGAGTTCATGGAGGAAGATGATTGAGTGTATGAAGCAATTAAATGATCTAATGAAGGATTTGATTGACTGTATGGATGATTGAACTACTTAGACAAATGAGTTAGCTAATTTTAATTGAATAGTTAACTAAAGAGGTAGATTTTGAGGACTTGTTTATTTAATTGATAAATAATTGGATAATATGAGGTGGAATTTAAGATTTTATTCAATTATTTGATGTATAATATGAGAAATTAGTTTATTTTAATTAAAAAACAATGAATTATTTAATTAAATGATTATGAACGAAGGATAATGAATAATAAAAAATGGATGTTAATGATAATAAAATAATAATAGTAGAGGTATTTTTTTTAGTCTCTACATTTTTCTCCTGTTTGAGATGATCTTCAAATGTTGTTTCAAATAAAAGAAAAGTATCTAGGAAGAATGGATGAGAAGAGATTAAGAAAATTATGATATGTCCCAATAAAGTGGAAGAAAAATAATGGATTAGAAAAGATGAAGACAGTGATGATATGCCCCAATTAGGTGGAGGAAATAATGAAAGATTAGGTAGTGGATGATGCCCATAAAAATGTTCTTGATGCAAAAATTGTTGGGATATGGTGTTGTATACCATTGAATAAATGATTTATTATAATGTTGGAATTAAATAATTATTTAGTTGTGATGCACCTAGGTGGTGTGGTTAATCACACTAGGTAATTATTTGGGGACCACTTGATATTGCATTGTAACATTATATTATTATTTAATGTGTGGGAGACATATGATAATAATTTAATATTGGGGAAAATATTAAATAAAGTGAAAACTTAGTACCCAATATTAAATAAAGGGTTAGTGGTTTTGTATTCACATGGTTTTGTGGTATATGGGTTTATCTTTTTTACTAGTATTTTGTGTGATCTTGTATTTATAAAAGAAAACACATGTGTAGTGGTTTAGGTTGGTTGAGTGGTTTGGCTATCATTATTGAGTCTTTAAGAGGAGTGCATATGTAAAGAATGGCATGGGATGTGGATTCATGCTTGGACACATGGATATGTATTGAGAGGACTTGATGTTTCAGAGGTATTTAGTGTAACTCTTGTATTGCTTTATTGTTGAATAATATGATGGAGTATAGATGCTTTTGGAGGCTAGGTTTTTCCCTCTTGAGGGTTTTCCCAAGGTATTTCATGTGTTATCTTGTGGCTTATTTATTTGATCTAAGCATTATGGTTACCTGTATGCATGTTTATCTCTCATGGGTTATGTAAGAAATGGACTAGGATTGTGGGTTAAATGTAATATTTTCTAACAAGTGGTATTAGAGCTTTCATGGTTGAAGAATTTTTGTTCTAACCCTAATTTAAGAGTTTTTTACAAATTTGAAGCCATAGACATGCATGTAGGGTTTGAGGCATTACAAGATATGGAACACATGTTACAAGTGTTTGTATGCAGATTTGGGATTTTGGGTTGTTAAGATTTGTTGGGTTTATTGCAGATATGAAGTTTTCCAAATTTGGGTGAAAGAGGGTTTCTTGGTTTGAGTTTTCATATGAGGGTTTTGTACGGGAAATTTCATAGATGACCTCTTGAGACAAAATAGACTGCATGGTTGGATTTAGGTTGGCCAAGAGACAAAGATTAATATAAAATTAGACCTTTCTTGGAAAAGTTGAAAAAAAGGAAAAAAAAATTAGTCATACGGCCTATTGGTCGTCCAATTTTCCCTATTGCAAATAAAATATTAAAAAAATAAAGTTCAGCTTTTTAAAATCCCACAGAAAAAAATTAATAATGTCGTGCTTTTATAGTATTTGAAAAACCCTGCAACAATGAAAAGAAGCATGGTTAGAAAAATTGCATTGAAAAATATTAAAAGAAAATTAAAAATAAAATAAAATGTCAAGTGGGGGGGAGGGTCCGTAGACCAGCCCACCCTATGGCCTGCGGCCTCTATCCCATGACCTGATAGGTTGATACGGGCCTATCAACTACTGGTAGGGGCAAGCCTATTGTAAAATATACTACCGACAAGACTTTTAAAAAGGTCTTTTTAAAACAGTTTTTAATATTCATTAAAAATCTGCCAATTAAAACCAAAAATGTTGGACCTCAAAAAAATTATATGTTGGATTCTAAAATGCTCGAATCTAGTTGGGAGTGGAGGCTGAAATTTGTTTAAATGTAAAATTAAATTAAATTTAATAATTTTTGAAATCCGCCACCCCTTGGCAGTGGCACCACAGGCAGACCGCTAACCAGCCACCAAGCCACCAGGAGGTCTTTTTACAATAGTTTTTCAAACACCCGTTACTTTCTCCCATGATGTCCATTTTTTGACTTCTTGTAGTCGTCAAAAACCTCTTTCCGTGCTCTTTGTTGTGGAGTTGGTTTAGTTCCCTAGTTTTGACATGTTTTTGGAGCCTAGAAGTCAAATGTTGTCATTTTCACTATTTTAAACATAACTTTTGCATACGAAGTCAGATTTTTTATTTCGAAGAGGCGTTGGAGAGAATTTGTAGTGTACTACATAGTGGCTCATATTTTTTATTAGTTTGAGGAGCATGATGAGTTTGATACTTGTTTGATTGCTTGTAGGAGCCTGATATTCGGGGTGTGATTGTGCGAGCATCGAGACGAGTCAAGAGGTTTAAGCTTGAGAGAGTACATTTTTTTATATGATATTTATGGTGGTACAACAAATTATCAGTTTAGTGCTTCCTAGTACACGTTTATTAGTAGTTTTCAGAATTGTACTTTGATGGTAACAGGTACACAGGTTGTCTTTAGTTTTGAGGACATGGTTGGACATGGTTTGAGCCTTGGAGACTTGTAAAGGTGATAGTTGAGTTTTCATCGATGGCTATGGTTATGGTGTCATGGATATGAAAGTACATTTGATGCATTGGCACAACATGATCATGTATGTGGTTGTTTGGTGGTGATATGGTTTGATGTTAGGATATTTCTCTTATCTTCTTGATGCTTATTTGGTTCCTTGAATATGATTATTCATTTGTGGACATGTTTGGAAAATCAAATATGAGGTTGATTTGGTGTTTGATTCATTTGGTCTACATGGTTATCTTCTTTGATATCTCAATTTGTAGGTTACTGATGTGATGATGAGTTTTCTTATTTTAGTGTTTTGATCATGAGTTACGCAGGTTTATGGATTAGCTACCCATTTTCTTGTAGTGGGATGACTCGATGTGGACTGTCTATATCCATGAGATTAGTTCAATGTTGGTGTAGATTTTCTTAGTTGGCCTTGTTTGTGGTCATTTATGCATTTGTATGTTGCTTCAATGATATTAAGAGGATAGATGATTAGAGTACTTGATTAGTTAGGTGTTGGGACTTGTAGTATGTGGTTTGATCACAATTTCATGGTATCTTGTTACATTCATTGGTTATACACTTTCACTGGGAGCTTTCGACATTGATGATTTGGTAGTGTTAGTTTTGATTGATTTTTGATTATTTGATGGTGGTTGTATGTATCTTCTTGGCTTGGATATCTTGCTTTCACTTGGTATGTTACTGACATTGCAGTTGAGTGTCTACAACCTAGATGATCTTCATGGAGGAGATGGTTTCCATGATGCCATGTGTAGCTTGTATCACAGTTCAGTGGGAGTTGTTGGCAGTGACGTAGATGCATCATTGGTGATGGTTATCTTCATGTGATTGGAGATGTGAGTTCTTGGTTTAGAGTGTGATTGTTATTATGTCATGGTTTACTCTTGATGCTAGCTTAGAGTTTTGGCATGATATGGGTTCTCTCGAGACAAGGATATATGTTTTAGTGCATATTATCTCCTAGGAGGAGATGGTTAGATCATGTTTCCATGATAGGTTCCTAATTTTGTAATTGGAGCTTTGACATTGATCTTGGTAGTTCTCTTTGTATTGATTGCATTGATCATTTTCTTGATTAAATTTCATGATGGTGCTATGTTGTATTTGGAGTTTCGCATGTATTGATTAGTTACAGGTGCTCATGGATACTTGGAGACATAAGTGGTGTTTGGAGATATCTTGTGATTAGATACATTTGCTTGAGATGGTTACTCTTTGGAGGTTTCAGTAGGAAGACCGAGGAGGTTTCACCTAGGTATGGATGTGAGTTCATGATGGATCAAAAGAGGAGATTGTTCTTGGAGAGAGTCATGATGAATTGGTTATCTTGGTGGAGCATTCTCATTCCCACTATTGGTCTACTTGGCAGTTTATCATTTGAGAGGTATTTTCCCATTATATCTTTAAGATGTGTTGCGTTTCATGCTTTGATTTCTCATGGGATTGAGTTGATTCATGGTGATTGATTTTGGATACTTATTTGAGGATGGTTTAGCATGAGTTTATATGATTTATCTTTCATAGATATCGATCTTGAGCTATGGATAGTTAGTTCTAGAGGACTCATTTTGAGGGATGTTATGGCATAGTTATCTCCTTGTGCATTTGAGTTTATGATATCATTATTTGATGAGGATTGTTAGGCGATGGTTTATGGGCTGATTTATAGTTTTAGGGATGGTTGCCTTGAGTTTGATCTTCTTGTTTACAGAGGCTTACATCCATGTTGGCATTGTTTCATTGATTCATATGTTGTACTTGTTCTATGAGATTGAATGTTATGGGTGTTGTTGAGGCTTTTCATTTGGGGTTGTTAGGAGATCATACTTGACACAATATAGCATTTTTGAGATGTTGGTAGAAGGAAATTATGGTTTATAGGTTTTCTCTCTTCATGGTTCCTTCCTTGGATGTTCATGTTCATATGGTTTTGGTAGGATGGTGGCAACATGTTGTGAGAGATTATGCAACTATTTGGGTTGTATATGTGGATCATTGTTATTGTTCTTGGTACTTCATGCTTTGATTTACTTATCACACATTGATATAGTGTTGATTGGTAGACTTGATATGCTTTGACATTACGTACGTAGTGGTAGTTCCTGGATATGTGTGTTCTTTATTGACAAGTTTGATACAGGGAGCTTGATTATGGTTTATGGGTTGCATATGTTCTTAGCATGAGTTTGTTTATGTATTGATACCTTGGAAGTATGAATGGTTGGATGTATTAGCATGTGTTGTGGATGTTATTTCTAATCATATGGGTTTTTCTTCATGATAGAAACTTATTTGGAGCCTTTGTTATCACCTGGATTTGATGCTTGTGTTATTAGATTGGTGCATCTTCACCTTAGCATGTTCCTTTTCTTCCATAGGTGACACATTGGAGGATGAGAGGAGTTCTTGCTTGAGATGTTGGTCACTTTTTTCTTATTGCAGGTATCTTGATGGATCACGAGAGCATGCTATATATTCATTTGGTTTCACGTATGGCTATGATGATATATTTCATGTATTGATCCCTTATGCAATGTATACAAAAAGTGGGAGAATGTTGGGATATGGTGTTTTACACCATTGCATTAAATGATTTATTATAATGTTGTAATTAAATAATTATTTAGTTGTGATGCATCTAGGTGGTGTGGTTAATCACACTAGGTAATTATTTGTGGACCACTTGATGTTGTATTGTAATATTGTATTATTATTTAATGTGTGGGAGACGTGATAATAATTTAATGTTGGGGAAAATATTAAATAAAGTGAAAAGTTAGTACCCAATATTAAATAAGGGGTTAGTGGTTTTGTATTCACACGGTTTTGTGGTATGTGGTTTTATCTTACCACTAGTTGTATTTTGTGTGAGCTTGTATCTATAAAGGAAAACACATGTGTAGTGGTTTAGGTTGGTAGTCATTATTGAGTCTTTCTAAGGAGTGCATATGTGAAGCATGGCATGGGATGTGTAGATTCATGCTTGGAAACATGGAGATGCATTGAGAGAACTTGATGTTTTAGAGGTATTTATTATAACTCTTGTATTGATTTATTGCTAAATAATATGGTGGAGTATGGATGCTTTTGGAGGTTGGGTTTTTCCCTCTTGAGGGTTTTCCTAGGGTATATCTTGTGTTATCTTGTGGCTTGTCTATTTGATCTATGCATTATGGTTACTTGTATGTATGTTTATCTCTCATGAGTTATGTAGGAAATGGATTAAGATTGTGGGTTAAATGAAATATTTCCTAACAAAAACTACATGAGTGAGCTCTAAAAATAAGGAATATGAAGAAAAAAACAAAGGGAAGATGGAAAATAATGAAAGAAAAATGAAGAGATAGATTCAAGAAAAAGTGAAGTGGATTAAAAAATGTGATATAGATCATGGATGTGTGATAATGGATGGAATCAAAAATATGGATTTATTTTGATGATACATGAGTGATTGATATTTTTGAACACTTCATAATGTCGATATGTAGAGAGAAACATTATTTTGAGACAACAATGGATGTTATGCATTTAATACCTCAACACTAGCAAGGAATTTGACACTCTTGATGAGTCTATGATGGGACAACTAATAGAAGTAAAGAGGATTTTCCATCACTTATCAAGGTGTTTGATCTTAGTGGGTCTTGCAAGATAACAACCAACATATGGAAGGAGGCCCTTACACAACACCAGTTTTTACACCTTGGTGGGTCTTGTGATGGAAGAACTAATAAATATCTAGCACACAAAAATAATAGACCATTCCCTAATATATGTAGTATTAAAAGCACACCATGATATATAATGATCATGGTGGCCCTGAGTAGGCATAGTATGGGTCAAAATTTCGTGTCCACTTTTTTACACTACTAAGCAATAACACAACCACCAATTTTTTTGAGAAAAATTTCTTGTTTACCTAGAATGCATCTTCAATTTTTTTATTCCAAAAGGTTATTGGTTTGCATCTAGGGTGAAAATACCCAATACTTAAGAATTTCAAAAAAATTAACAACGCAACAATCCAATATTACTTGTAAAAGTCAAATTCTTATCACCCTAACTATAAACTAACCCAATTATTTAGGATAGTTACTTGATGAAAAAATTAGTAATTCATAGCTATAATTCTCCAATCAAATACCATGAAAATGCTATACAAACTTGACTGTAAAGAGTCTATATTTGTTAGTAATCCACCACCTCTTATTAAATCAAAGATTGCTTCATAAACTATTCTCAAAATACATAAATTATAACCATATGCTTTGCTTTTCTTATTTACGATGAGGAAAGAATGTCTTTTAAAGTATACAAATTTATCATGTAATACTAATAAATAAAAATTAGCCAAAAATAAAAGTCAAAATAGCATTATCTAAACATAATGACAATCCAAACTAGCAAGATAGAAAAACATTTTATAAAATGGTACTCAAAATGATTACTAGTTTATCAAAGAATTTGATAACAACTTGACAATGTTACAATGGTTACTATAACTTGTAATAATTGATGACTATGTGAAGACCTAAATGAACATTGAGTGTCAAAACAACCAATTCTAATCAAATCATCAAAAAACACTACTAACACCTTCTTAACTTTTGCATGCAATAATAATCTCATCAAAAAATTAAAATGCCAAATTAATGACCGAGCAATATTAAAAAAATAAATAAATATAGTGTACATAAATAAATAGATATTCAGGTGTTCCAATAGGATTTGAATATTTGACAAGCCAAGTGGGTTAGGGATGAACAATCAAAGTTCCCTTAGACTAGTTTATGGAAAAAGAACAAGAATGTGGAGAATGTGCCTCCTACCCTCGAGGATAACACTAGTAAAAAGAACTAGAAAGCTTTGTCCTTTGAAGAAAAACTCCAATTTCTCTCAAAGGAATGACAAGATATTAAGGGTCTCTGTCTTCTTGGAGATTAGTAGTTGGTTTTATGTGTGTTGGTCATTGGCTAGTCCTGTGTCTTTTTCTGTGTTTTTTGCTAGTCTTCTTTTTTGTTTTAGTTTTTTCATTTTTAAGTTGTCTCACTGCTTGTGAGACACTTCTAATAAGCCTCTATAGCTATTTTTAATGGGTGTGGTCCCTTCCCAATTTATCATAATCGAAACTAGATATCCATCAAGATCACTATTGATAATCACTCACCAAGAACCATATGGAAATAACTAGCTGAAGATATTAATCAAGATCATCCAACTTGAGCAATGGAATAATAATTCCCTTCAAAAAATATTTAGAAGTAATTTGATGATTGATGGTTTAAAGGATGTTTACATAGGAATAGAAGTATACTTGTACTATACATAGTCTATTCAATAAAGAATACTTAATCAATAGTTGAATTTATCCTAACTTTTCTAAAATCATAATTAGAACAATCCTTGGAGAGAATTACATCACTTGAATTTGATATGTATAGACTAAAATAGGGTTAACACAACTATGATAACTTACTAAAATTTCTTAAAGAAAAATGGATAAACAAGTTTCATCTTAGTTTAAATTTATTTTTGAGCTTCTTGAATTATGTAATATATAACGAAATAAGAAACCAATTTTACAAACTAATAACTAGTTACAACTTACTAAAATCTTTTTTAAATATTGATTTTTAAATTTTTTTGCCTTTTTCTTTTGCATTGAATTGGATTAGAGTTTTATTCACATTGTTCCTTTATTTTCTTAGACTTGATTGATTACAAAATTATTTTTTCAACATTTGATTCTCCATTTAATTTATTATTGTAGATATGACGACTAGAGAAATTGTTTTCCCTATCTACTCAATTTGTTGTAGTTATATAAATGTATATATACAAAATGAGAAAATAGGGAAAACTATGTCTATATACATATGTGTGTATATATATATATGTATGTATGCATATATATATGCATATATACATGTAAATGTACATATATATGTGTAATGTCATAAAATTGAACGTTGGGGTAATTTCACATATGCGTATTTGACCCTTGTATTTATGGTGCCTAGCCGCATTTATGAAAAGAACCTTATGAATCATAATTTCATGATTTCAACTTCATAAGGACCAATGATGAAGCAATAACAGTTTTCCACCTTGTTTCTCATGAAATGATGAGTTGGATGCTTGTGCAATATGTGGATGTCCATATGGCATGCTAGCATCCTAGTACTTTTGCAAGTTCAAATGAGGAATATTAAAATCTTTTACCTATGACACGTGTCTCTATGGTAGATTTTTGAGACTAACGACTCTTCCCACCCATGTAGTTGAACAAAACCTTTCTTTTCACTCTCATTTTCATTCATTTTATCACTATCTCATTCAAACTTGCTTCTCTTGCTCTTCTCTTCTCTATCTCATTTCTACGATGAAGCTCTACCAGATTGAAGTCTCACCAATAGCCAAAGCTCTCTTGCAAGTGCTCAACATTGTGTATCTATCAAATGAAGAGGGAGCCACAAACTGTTGGTAACTCTATCTTGATTCTTGTCTATTTGCTAGCACATTATTTATTATGTTTTTATCTCATGATACAAGTTCTCCTTGTTGAGCGTGGTTTTCTTTTATCACTTTGTGTCTTTATCTCGTGATATGGGTTCTCCTCCTTGAATGGGGTTTATTTTTATCACTCTATGTCTACTTTAATTTGTGTCTATATTCTCTTTATCTATCTGGTGGTTCATGGAAATGGGAACACCAAAATCAGAGTTTAACTGCGGTAAGCCCCAAAACTGCCCCAACATTTTTACTCATTCACCTTGTGTGCAGATTAATCATGTGAAGCTTTGTGGGAGACTTTGAAGTGTAGGACCACTTCTCAGTTGGATCTCCACCTCACTCCTAATTTATCAGTATTTTCCATTCTTTATTAAATCTGTAGTTCAAATAGACCTCAGATATAGAATAGTTAGCAGATCCTTTGAATTTTTGTCTGGAGGTTTAGTGCTTTATCCATACAATATGTTAACACGCCTCTAGGGCTTTAGTGTTCCACATTGACATCTTGCTCCCACACTACCCTCCACTAGCCGAGAGCTTCTCCTTATGTCTTAGAAATCTTAGTGATCTACTCTTTCAGTCCCCAAAGTTGTCTATTTGTTATCACTCCTAAAACTCTACTTTCAATCTATTTCTTGCAAGCTATGTCATCTTATTAAACTCATTAGGTAGCCTGGGGTAGTTTAGGGAAGTTCATTCATTGGGACTCTCTTAGTAAGCAAGAGACTCATGAGCAGTGAATCCCATTTCTCTACATTTTTGGTGAACCCGACATGAAACATGTCAAATATTTTTCTACAATGTTTTAATGTTTATGATAATGATTTTTCTAAGGAATATTTTCATATGTTAGAGGATTCCCTGGATGATTTCTTAGAGGTATCTCCTCCTATTTGAAGATCTCTCAAACAAACATATTCATCACAACTGTCTACTTCCTCTTCACAAGTCAAGAAGTCTATGAATGTAGTGACTGTCTCTATGGCCCCTAAAAGGCCTAAGAGACCCATCGTTTTCTTGAATCCAACTAGCCCTTCTCCTAAGAGGATTCATTCTATTCATGGGGTTCCAATCTCTACTAACTTTTCAAACCTTTACAAGAGATTCTTAAAAGGTACAGATTCTTATAATACCCTAGGACATACGTATAATACTAGAAGGAAACAACAAAATTAGATCAATCTAATTATCAGCCTACTTCAATTCCTACTTCTTTACCACCTTCACAACCAAGTATTCCTTTAGCACCTAAACCCATGACTAAAGTACCTTGTGATTATGATCTTGTTGAGCAACTTTGTGTTACTCCAGCCAAGATTTCACTATGGGATTTGCTTCAGTCTACTCTAGTTTATCAAGCTATGCTTTAGGAAGCCTTGCAAAATATCCTCTTGCTTGGTTCCACTAGGTCGATAGATGTTAATGTGTTGATGACTCATATTCATGTAGATTCACCAAATATTACATTCTATCCACAAAAACTCCCACCCCAAATGTGCAAAAGCAAGCAGACCCTTTGATGATTATAGATAACATTAATAACATTAGTATTAGACGTGTTCTCATTAACATTGGTTCATCTCTCAACATATGTGGCATAGATTTATTACCTAATATCAAGATTGATTCTTCTTCTTTAGTTGCTTCTTCTTTGTACATTCATGGATTCAATAATGTTGGTTATCAAGCCCTAGGCACAATAATATTGCTTTTAAGGATAGAACCCATTACTATACCCACTCTAGTTTATGTAATGCTTGGTCCCTTACCTTACAATATTCTTTTGGGGAGACCTTGGATTCATGCTTTGGGGGCTATTACCTCTACTTTACATCATTACATAAAGTTTGTTGCTAATAATGAAGTGATTACAATTAGGGTTGACCTTGAGGTTGTACACCTTTGTGAGTTGGAAGTCATTGGTCAAACCTTGATTGTTTCCACTCTTAATAATTGTATTCCATCATTATATTATGATGTTTTGGAATCCTCTTTAGCAATGCTTACCTTAAAGGTTTCCCTTGAAGTAGATGTCCCTAAAGAAGATCAACCCGAAATCAACAATCCTAAGTCTACCCCTTCCATTTCTTCTTTTGAATTGAATGTATGTCTTGGTGTTGATTGGGGGTCCTTGGATTTCTCTGATTTCTTTATTGAAGAATAAAAATTTGATCATATCCGCCTCAACCTTCTAACATTCTCATACACCTCTGATAAGAAAGCTAATTTTCCTCATGTTAAGAAAAGCAATCAAGGTCTTGCCAAGGAAAATGATTGTACTCCTATTGAGGAAGATAATCATGCTCTTATTGAGGGAGCTAATTTTTGTAGGCCTATCAAGAAGGATGATTGTGATCCTGTGGATAAATTTTACACCCATTGGTGGAATGACACTCTCTATGTGGATCTGCTTTCTTCTCAAGCTTTACAAACACAATATGACCTTGGTTATGAACTAGTCTCCAAATATGGTTATAACGATAAAGGTTTTGGGTGTACCAAACAAGGAATTCAAGTCCCTATCCAAGTTAGGCCTTGCAAGTGCAACTTGGGGCTAGGTTGCTCCCTTGAACAGTCTATGCAAAAACCATGGTTGAGAGTTAACATGATCTTTAGGCTAATTCTCTTGCCCTAGTTCATCTTGAGCTGATTGAGAGTAAATTAGAACATGATAAAGTTCCACTAGATGTTTTCTCTCTGGAGGAAGCACTAGAAAAATTCTTAGGTGTCTACTCCCATCTACCTTCTTTTCACCATAAAAGATGGTTCTCGTATTGCTTGCATAAACAAGCACATTTTGGAGAATATTTTTTTGTGTGGATGAGGAGGTATCCCTTTTTCGCACTTAATTTGGGAATAATTGATAATAAAATGAGCTTAATTATGCCTTAATTTAGTGTTGTAATATGTTTTTCATATTCACATTAAGTTTAGGGCCCTTTTTAAACTAAATGGAGTTAATTGTGCCTTGTTTAAATATTGTAAGGTGTACCTTTACACTTTCACATTAAACTAGGGCTTTATTAATTGATTGAGGTTAATTTTACTTAATTGGTCCCTTTAATTAAAATCCAAGCCTAATTAAGTATAAATTATGAGGGATAAAACTTGACATTCATAAACGCCATTTCACAACACTTAATTTTGGAAGATGTGTGTCCTAGGTAAGTGACCTAGGACCCTATTTTTACATAACATTTCACATTGCCCGATGTGTGTCCTAGGTAAGTGGCCTAGAACCCATTCACCCTATGGAAAATGGGTCCTTACTTAGACCTAGGACCCCCATTTTGAATATGTTTTTGGTGGTATTTTAATGATTTCAAAATCATAATTCAATGTTGGCTTGTGATATTTGAATTTCAGGAATTAATGTTAAGATATGTATACATATAAGGTTATTTCACTAAGTTCATCCTAGAAGATTTCAAGCAAGATAGAATTTTGAGCTAAGATCCTAGAGAATTCAAGTGAGCATTATTGAGAGCATTAAAGAGAAATTTCTAAGGCATTCAAGCGCATATTTGAAGATTATTCTAGCAATCAAGATTCAATTGTCATGTCAAAGATGTATTACATCATGAATGTTGTTTGAGCTCATATGTTGATGTAGTGTTCAAGATCAATTCAATCATATTCAAAGGAATTATCTGTAATCAAGTTTCATGATCAAGATCTACATTCATTGAGGCCACTTCATGCAAGTTTGCAAATTTATACTCCAAGGTTTTAACTGAGGTTTAGTGAGTTGTTACATATTGTTGGTCATTCATCATTCCTTCATGATTTTATTCATTTCAAGGTTTAATTACCAAAATGGGGTTTGACTAAGACAAATCCCCATTCCCTAACAAACATTTTTCTCTCTTTGATGTGTGATTGCAGACTTTAGGTTGAAGATCATTTGGAGAGAAAAATTGAAGAAAGTTGCAAGAAAAGTTGTCAAATCATGGAAACTAAGCTACAAGATTTATTTCCAACTTCCTGATAGTGAACAACTAGAATATGGGAGTGCAGACTAAGGAAAAAAAAAACCAGAAACTGATTTTCAGGACCCTTGGCCATGACCCATTCACCATAGGGGGAATGAGTCCTCAGTGAAGTTTGAAAAAGCATCTTTGGTGATAGGTACAAAACTTTCTCACCTTTCTAGATCTGCATTTTGATAGTTAGTTCTATTATTTTTTAGATCTGTCTTCTATAGCACATAAATTGAATGAAATTGGAGAAATAGGTGCATCACACATCATTTTCATCAAACATAAAAATTCCTTTTCATTTCAACTTCTAGAGCAAGCTTCTCACAAGATTATCACCACGAGAGATCAAGAGACAACACGACGGCTATTAGACTCTCAAAATACATCACCGTCTGCAAACATAGTACAACACCCTCATAAAATAGGGTTACCTTCTAGGGAAAGACAAGCAAACAAAATATCCATAATTAGATTTGAAACCTAACAATTAATGGTCTAGATTTACAATATATCATTTATTTAATGTATGTCAGCTATTTAGGATCTTTTTGAAAAATTAACAAAAAATTGTTTACATGCATCCCTCTCCTCCCCTCCACCCATTCTCTCATTGTATATTACACCTATCGGTGTAACTAGGAAATATATATTTATATTTATATTTATATATATCCTATCAACAATAAACCTTATATAATTCCAAGGTTGAGACACATTTTCCCAATAAATCTCCCACTTGTCGAACACCTTGCAATAGCAACGAGAGAGTAAACATTGTCTCCTAATTGCTAGGGGTCGAAAGGCCTATAGTCTCTAAACACCATCTAAACTTCTCTATGCTCACAAGCTTAGTTAAAGAATCAACAACATTCATCAAAATATCTACCTTAACCAACTTCACCCTACCATCTTTGTCTATATCTCAAACAAAATGATATTGTACCACAATGTGCTTGGTCCTAGCATGAAATGTCGAGTTCTTGGCTAGACATATCACACTCTAACTGTCACAATAAATTGTCACTACACCTTGTTTTATTCCAATATTTGAACACAGTCTCTTAAGTCAAATGACTTATTTACAAGCATGAGTAGTTTTCATATACTCTATTTTAGTAGTGGACAAAGAAACTACAACCTGTCACTTACTCATCCAACTAATTGCACCACCAAATAAAGTAAACACATAAGCATTGGTGGATAATCTGCTATCATTATCACCTGCCCAGTCTAATCCACATAACCATGAATATTAAGGGAAATATCATCTTCAATCATATTACTATGATAACACAAGGAATAATTTGAGGTATCATGTGAATATTTGAAGACTCTTTTAACTACACCCCACTGAACTCTACCAAGATTAGACATATATCTATAAAGAACTCCCACTACTTGGGAAATGTATGGTCTAGTACAAACCATAACATACATCAAACTTCCAACTGCACTCTAGTAAGGAACTCTATTCATGTTTTCCATCTCTAATGGAGATGTTGGACAATCTAAAATAGATAACTTTGTTATAGTTGAAAGGGGAACACACAATGGTCCACAATACTGCATGTTAAATCTTTGTAAAATTGAATTGACATAATTAATTTTTCCAAGCCATAGCTTTATATTCGCTCCATGGATATCTTTTAATTTCCATCCCAAGAATGTGTCTAGCTACACCAAGGTCTTTCATTTCAAATTTAGCAGCAAGTTGATATCTCTGTTTTTAAATCATACCTTTCCCTTTGCCAATAAATAACATATCATTAATACATAATACAATAAATAGGAAATGATCACCATAAGTTTTATAATAAACACAATGATCTAATTTAGAATGATCAAATCCCAAACTCAACACATATTTATCAAATTTCTAGTACCGCATCCTAGAACTTTGTTTTAGGCCATACAAATATTTCTTCAATTTGCAAACCAACTTACTTTTACCTTTCACGACATAGTGTTCTGGCTATGTCATATAAATATCCTCCTCAAAGTCATCATGAAGGAAAAATGTTTTCACATCCATTTTCTCAACCTCTAGATCATAAGCAATAGCAATAAAAAGCAAAAATCTAATGGATTCCATTTTTACAATAGGAGAAAATATATCACCATAATTGACACCCTCAACTTGAGAGTAACCTTTTGCAACCAACCTTGCTTTGTACTTCCCAATACCTCCATCTAAACCAATCTTTTTCTTGAACACCCATTTGCAACCAATAGCTTTCCATCCTTCAGACAATGGTACAAGATCCCATGTTTTATTCTTTTTAAACAATGTCATTTCTTCATCCATAGCAATCTTCTAGGATTCTGCATCATTCATAGCTAATGCCTCTTTTACAAAGTGGGTTCATCCATGTTTGTATTCAAAGTAAAAATACATCTCCAATCATCAGGTGAATACCTTTCAGGTAGTTGTCTATGCCTTTTAGACCTTCGAACAAGTTGAGTTGGAGGTTCTTCTTCCTCTTCTAAAGATTCAGAGCTAGATGAGCTCTCCTCAACTTCTTGTCTATCCATATGCCTCGATTCAACTTTCTTGGATGTAGAAGGAAATTGAATCACATCTTCCTATTTAATTTGTTTTGGCTACAATTTAACAAAAGAAGGCTTAGTTTCTCTAAAAATAACACTTCGACTATATATTACCTTTTGTGCAATAGGATCCCAAATCTTTTATCCTTTCACACCATAACTATATCCGATGAAGATACATTTCAAAACCTTGTTCTCCAACTTTTTTCACTTTTCCTTTGGTGCATGTCCATATACCTCACAACCAAAAACTCTAATATTTCTTAATGAAGGCTTTCGACTCGGCCATGCCTCTAAAGGTGTCTTATCAACAAGAGATGATGTAGGAGACCTATTAATTAGGTAACAGGCAGTGGCAATAGCTTCAACCCAAAACCTTTGTTCTAGGCCAGCACCACTAACATACTCCTAGCCTTCTCCATCAATGTCCTATTCATTCTTTCTACAACTCCATTCTGTTGTGGAGAATAAAGAGTTTTCTTCTATCTATGAATACCATAATCTTTACAAAATGATCAAAATTGTTAGAGAAAAATTCACCGCCATTATCAATCCTAACTATTTTATTTTCTTTCCATTCTGCAATTCAACCATTGCTTTAAATTCTTTAAACTGACTGTAATTTTAGATTTACTCTTTAGAAAGTATACCCATGTCCTTATACTATAATCATCAATAAATAAAACATAATATGTAGATTTACCAATCAAAGGAATATCTACAAGACCAAACAGATCAAAATGAATAAGATCCAATATACCACAAGCTTTATGAGAACTTGAATAAAACTTAATGTGATTTTTTTTTCATAAACTCAATGCTCATAGAAATTGAAATCAATATTCCAATCAGACAAACCTTCAACAAGGTTTTTATTTTTCAAGGTCCTTAGACCCTTTTCTCCAATGTGGCCAAGTATTTGGTACCATAACATAGTTTTCTCTGCAAGTAATTTTGATTCAGGAGAAAGAGCAACCTTGGGTACCCTAAAGTTTTGACCATCTGTTGAAGGTGAAACCCTCACCTCTTCCACAAACTTTCTTTTCACAGAAGTACTATTGCACTCAACAGTGCATGCATCAAGCTTATACAATGTGTTGTATCTAACAACTCTAGCAATTTCCATAGCACCTCTAACCATCTTACATATTGCATTAGAAAATACTACCTACACACCCACATCTATTAGTTTGCTCATAGATAACAGATTTTTTGCTAATCTAGGGATATGCAACACATTATCAATCCTTTTTATTCTACCGTCAGGAAATTTGATTTTAACTTTATCATGACCAACAATATATTTAAATAAGAATCATCACCCAAGTACACCTTACCTCCATCAAAATTCTTCATATTCAGAAAACCAATCTCTATTAAAGGTCATATGGAAAGATGCACCTGAGTCAATTAACCATGCATCACTACCTACATGAGTAACCAAAGTTACAGTGAATGCATTTCCATATTCCTTCTCAGACTCAAAATCATAATCAAATCTTTTATTTTTCTTCTTTACTTCTTTGCATTCCTTATGAACATGTCCAAGCTTACCATAGTTCCAGCAAATAACTTTGGGCTTTCCAAGAAATTTAAATCTCCCCTTGGACTTAGATTTGTCACACTTTTGATTCTTCTTTCCTTTTTCCTTAGGTATTCCATGAATACTTAGGGCCTCCTTGGTGGTGATGGATACCTTCCTCCTCATCTCTTTAGAAAGCAAGGAACCCACCACATCTTCAGTCTTCAAAATAACATAAGTACTCCCAATAGCCATAACAAGAGAATCCCACGAATCAAGAAAAGAACAAAGAAAGATCTAACATTTCTCCTCCTCATCCATTTTGACACCAACTAATTCCAATTGATCCAACAACATAGTGAATGCTTCCAATTGGTCTATGATTTTTCCACCCTCTTCCATTCTCATGGAGTACAATTTCTTCCTTAAGAAAATCTTGTTCACTAAAGATTTGGTTTGATACATCTCACCAATTTTCTTCCATATTTTTTGTGTAGAGGTATCCTCATGGACATTGATTAAAACAAATTCTTCCAAGCACAATCTAATTAGACCCTTTGATTTATGGTCCATAACATTATATTGAGCAACTTGAGTAGGATCTGTAGGATTTGAAACATTCTCATCAACAACATCCCATTGATCTCAATCTATCAACAGATCCTCTGTCTTCAGCTTTCACATCTCAAAATTATTTCTAGAAAATTTATCCACCTCTATTCTCACTAATGAACTTTCCATTTGAAAATTCTTGCAACAAGATCACAAAGTATCTTTTGCACAAGCTCCCACTCAAATATAGATTAGTTCAAAAAACCCAACAACCCATAACTAAAACCAAAGGTGATCAAGCTCTGATACCACTTGCAAGGAAGTTAAGGTAGTGAAACAACTTCCTACACTAACCTTGAGAGGAGAATAATACAAAAATTTATAGATCGTTAACAGTTACAAAAACTTAAACAAAAATAAACATAAATATCATGCATACCATGACACAATGATTTACGTGGGGAAAACCCTTTCAAGAGAAAAACCCCATACTCCAAAATCCACCCAATATATTATTCAAAAATCATAAAGATTACAATACACTTGCAGAATAAGATTCTCATAGGAGTATCACCACCAAAGATCAAGAGACAACACGATCGCTAGCAAACTCCCACAATACATCACCATCTACAAACGTAGTACAACGCCCTCATAAAATAGGGTTACCTTCTAGGGAAAGACATGCCTACAAAATATCCACAATTAGATCTAAAACCTAAAAATTAACTGTCTAGATTTACAATATATCATTTATTTAATGTATGTCAGTCATTTAGTATTTTTCTGAAAAAAGGTAACAAAAAATTTTTTACACACATCCCACTCCTCCCCTCCACCCGATGCTCCCATTGTATATTACACCAATCAGTGTAACTAGGGAACACACACACACACACACACACACACACACACACACATATATATATATTATCAACAATAAATGTTATATAATTGCAAGGTTGAGACACATTTTCCCAACATATTCACCTTGGATATCAAATGTTTTTGATGTTAGAAAACCTGATGGTATTCACATTCGCATTGAATTTCATGATCTCAATAAGGCTTCTCTTAAGGACGATTTTCCATTGCCTAATATCAATATGATTGTGACTCAACCACAAACCATACCTTGTTGTCCTTCATGGATGGCTTCTCGAGCTATAATCATATTCGTATTAACCTAGAAGATTAGTATAAGATAGCCTTCACTACCTCGCGAGGTACTTTCTATTATGTGGTCATGTCATTTAGGTTAAAGAATGTAGGAACAACTTACCAACAAGTGATAACCTTAATATTTTATGATTTCATTCACAAAATTCTAGAAGATTATGTTGATGGCATCCTGGCTATCTATGACTCATTTGGATCATGTAGAAAATATCTATCTTATTTTTGAAATAGTTCGACTCTATAAGATGAGACTAAACCCTCTTAAGTGTGTGTTCAACATTGACACTGGCAAGCTTTTAAGGTTTATTATTTCTCACCGAGGAATCAAAGTCAACACTAATAAGATTGATCTAATTTTTAATGTTCATGCCTCCACCTAGAAACATCTCTCATATACATAGTCTACAGGGGAAGATTCAAGCAATTTGTAGATTCATATCTCAGTTGGTTGACCACACCCTTCCCTTCACACATTTGCTGAAGAAAGATGTTTGATTCTAATGGGACAATGAGTGTGAGAAAGATTTTGAGTCCATCAAGATTTATTTGGAAAATCCTCCTATCTTAATGTTGGTTATGTAGTATAGACCCTTTCTTCTTTATTTCGATGCATCACCTCATTCCTTAATAACTTTGTTGGCTTAGTACAATGATGATGGAAGAGAAAGAGTGATCTAATATATTAGCTATGTTCTTGTCGATTATGAAGCTCATTGCTTGGTCATGAAGAGAAAATGTCTAGCTCTCGTCTTTGCAATGCAAAAGTTAAGACATTACCTTCTTCATACTAAAACCCATGTCATTGTAAAAAGTGATCTTTTGAAGCATCTGTTCACTAGAACTAATCTTGTTCGGAGATTGGTAAAATGGGTAATGTTGCTTTTTGAGTTTGACATCAAGTTTGTAACTCAAAAATTAATTAAGGTTTAAGTTTTTGTTGATCAATTGGTGGAAGCTCCCTCATCTCGCTCTTTCCCTAATATGGATTTATTTCTATATGAAGATCTTTTTGTAATTGATCATGAGCTTGTATGGGAGATGTATTTTGATGGATCGAGGCATCAAGCTAGCTTTGAAGTGGGCATAGTTTTGGTCTCACCCAAGGGTAAGCCATTCCCTCTATCCTTTTTATTTTGTAGACATGTAAATTGACCTAACACTTATCACACACTAAATGACATTTTCACACCATCGACATTATTATCATCGTATATCACTACATTTCACATTAATCACATCAAAAGCCATAAATTATTCTATTAATTGAATAATGCTACATTATTTAATTAATTCACTTTTTCACCATTTTTGACTAATTAAATAAATTCCATTTATTTAATAAAATCCTAAAACCCTATTTCTGCTATTAATTGAATAATACAACATTATTTAATTAATTCACATTTTATCATTTTTCAACCAATTCATTTATTTAATAAAGTACTAATCTCACTTTATTTCATCTTGATTAGTTAAATAAGACCAATTATTTAATTGCGTCGCTAATTCACTTTATTCCCCTAAGTTGATTGAATTATTAAAGTCATAATAATTTAATTAACTCACTTTCCCTCCAAATTTGAATAAACTATTCAAAACATTATCAAAAATCAAATCAAACTAATGCAACTTTGTTTGCAAAAGTCAAACTTGATTTGCACATTCAAATCCAAAAAGAAATAATTAATTAATCATTCTCAACCACGTTCCTAGTAGAGCAAATTAAGAATCACTAATTGCTCAATCTAATTCATGACTGGTCAATCTAATCCCTGACTGATTAATCTAATTCCTGACTGATCAATCTAATTTTTTATTGATTAATCTATTTCATAATTGATAAATCTATTCATCAATCACACTAATTGTGTAATCTATTTGCACAGATTATTCCCATTTAAATCCTCTCAACATCTTTCGACCGTCGATCAAGATATTCTACTACGCAATCTTGATCATCCATTTCAAATCAAAATTTCTATATAACAAACCTCTTTCCTCACAAAAAAGGATCAAAGAATGAACCTATTTTGTACAATGAAGTATTGTTGAGATCCTAATCACCATTGACAAACCTTCAACACGTATCTTCGATCAACATTCACATTCTTCAAGTTCTCGCAACAAAACTATGGAGGCTTTGCATTGATACGGGCAATCACATCTTCGCGAATACACTTCGACAGGAGATGGGTAATGATTTAGTATAGTGAATTCAATTGTTCTTATGTTATTTCATTTACATTTTCTTGAATTTACTATTCTTAATCATTCATTTTGTGAGTGAAGGAACGAATCTAGGTTTTTTTTTTTTGAATTAAATTAACTTCTTTTCATTGCAATTATCTTGTTTACACATGTAGATTTCCCCTTCACACATTATGGCACACCTAGTGGTACCTTTATCCTCAACACTAACAATTTCATGAGCTACATTTGAAGTTGCGGGTCCTAGAAGTGCTCTGGAAAAATCTTCACACACAGGTTCCAAAAAAAAATTCATTTGCTTTCATGGTTTCAGTGCACTTGAATTGGTTTCTGGTGCATTTGACCTATGTTTTGGCACTTTTGACATTTTCTAGCACCTTTTCTCTTTGACAAAGGGCGCTTTAGACATAACATGGCACTATTGACTAGCAATTAGAACATTTTTACCCTATCTTCAAACGACCATATCTTGGTCATGCGAAAGTATTTTTTAGTTCTTTTTTTTTAAATGGGGTAGAATTTAATGATTTTTGCATTGGTGTAGGTGGTTTTCAGTTTTTTTAAACTTAAATTTTTTGTTTATGCGCTTAAAGTTAACTTACCTCACAATTTGGTCTAGGTTGTAGGGTTTTGATGCTTAATCAATTGTCTTATCCTAACATTTGATTGTGTGTTGTGTTTGGAAAGTTTCTAACATCTCTTGTGAAAATATTGTAGGATCTATGGTGTATCTTTTGATGAAAACAATTAACATGTTTATTGCAAAGAAGGTGAACAATCAAAACTTTTAGTTTTGCAAAGCTTTCTAGATTAGAAAATGCTTCAAATTGGTGCATAAAAAGAACCCCACAAACAAACACTTCAATTTTGGTGCTCTAAAAATGAACCATTTCAAAGCTTTCTAGATTAGAAAATGCTTCAATTTGATGGATAGAAAGAATCCCACAAAAATAAACATTTTCAATTAGTGCTCTAAAATGAATCAAATCACAATGAAGTGTATGTTGTTTCTGCTATTTCTGGCAAACTGAAGTGTTTATCCTCTCTCCTTACGTCTTTTGGGTGATCTTGGGTGACGAAAAAGACATTTTTGAGTTTTACATTTTTGTCATTTTATCTTTTATCCTTAGAAAGAGGACTTCTTTTGAGACACAACCCACACTTTAGAACTCATTGCAAGGTCTCGAAGCACATTTACCAATGGGCTATATCAAAGGTTGTGAAATTGTAAGAGAGTAACTTTAATCCTGAGGCATCAATGTGTTGCGCCTAATCCTACACCTTAAGTGGATGGGAACAGTTAAAGAGTCTTAAGTGACCATTGGGTGGTAGTGAAACGACGGGTGTTCTGAGTTTGTTGTCATTAAACCATTTTTTTTGTAGAGGCCAACTAGTCCTGCCAACGACTTCTTTAAATTGGTGAATTAGAATTTACTTATGAGAAGTTACTTGCCATATCCAATTTTTTGGTGGAAACATGAAGATTAAGAGTCCATTCTAAACACATCTCTATATTTTCCCATAAAGTTGCATGTAAAGTCATCTCTTCTACTACAAAGGGCATGAGGCAAGCCTACTAAGAAGAATGTACCTACTCCTTAAGGTGTAAATATTGTATCTTTGACATCAAAATTTGTGTTTGACTTAAAAATGAATACATCCAAACAAGCACTCAACATGGTTCTAAAACGGTAAACCCTTTTAACTTAGTATGAATCCTTTGAAAAGAGCCATTTATTTACACTCCTAGTAGATATTGTAAAACAATATCTTTGAAGGTTTCTAAATAGCTAGGCTCACATTGAGCCATTTATTTGCACTCCTAGAAGATATTTTAAAACAATATCTTTGAAGGTTTCTAAATATCTAGGCTCACATTTCAAGTCGCATTAAGAAAAAGAAAACATTGGAAACTATAACTTTAGCATTTCTACCTCTATGAACTTTGAGATTTTGTAGAGGGAAACGTGCTTAAGGTATAGACATCTAGATCACACAATTTTTTGATTGTGGTCTTGCAGAATATCACTTTCCAAATATCAAAACAAATCAAACAAAGACATCCAAACCTGCAAAAATCACCCAAGCTGCTACCAAATATTGAAACTAGAAAACAAGATTTATTCAAGGCCACTTTTGATACTATTTTTGGTGCACTTGACTAAAAAATAGTAGCACTTGCCAAAAAAAACTTACTTTTGTCCTCTATCTCTTGAAAGTCACTGATAAAAAACTGTTGCATTTGGTAAAATCAGCACACTTGCTACGAAACTAGCCGCACTTGAAAAATATTTTTTAGCGCACTTTCCAAAAATATGTTTGCACTTGCCTAAATAGCTCACTTTTGACTGAGTAATTCACCAAATTGAAAAAATGCATACAGAGGCCACACTTGCAAAAACTGGGTGCACTTGCTTCTCAAAATTTAGAGCACTTGACAAAATTAAGGCCACAATTGATAAAATTCACTTCTTTTGCTCATAGTTTGTCGCTTCTGCTCAAAAACCATCACTTTTGCTCTATGTTACTGAAAGTCAAAAAAGCGAACTGAAGCCGGTTACAAGATCCTTGTTGTAACAAAACAATTGGAAACCTAAGATAGGTCATATAGTTCTTCATCCATCTTCAAACTCCATCCTAATTTTGGAAATCAAGATCAAAACAAACAAAATTGGATTATTCCCTCACTCACACTTCTAAGATATCAACAATTTCTTGAACATCAAGGCTAGTTCAAGTAAGCTTTTTTGCAACATATCCTCTACAAGAAGTGAGATATCAATCCAAGCCTTTCAACATTTTGAGATCCAAGAATAGTGTCACCCCAAAACAAAACTCAAACCTTAGGGTCTTGAGCTTCATAACAACCATATAAAAACATCAACACTTTCACAATATGACCATTTGGAAACCAGTTGCTCCAGTTAAACAACTGAACCTTACACCAGCTATCATACAACCAAAATTTGAACTAATTGAAAGAGAAAAAACAAATATAATTAGTAGTTTGAGGTGCTTTATATTTGAGACAAAGGAAACACCCAAATTAGTGGAGAAACATAGCAAACATCTTAGATAAAGAGGAAGAGAAAGCATACCTAGCATCCAGAAGACCCGTGTTACCACCTCCTAGGTGGAAATAGGTATCCATCCTTCATGATCTCTAGCAAGAGAAAAATCCTTAAATGAAAGTCCATATTCTGCCTTTTAAAGAGGCACCATAGCTCAAGGTATATCAAGAGATGCACCTTCAATATTTACTGCAACCGGGACACCTTGGAAAGAAATTATTACACTCACTCTTCAAGGAGTGAACCAAACTGGTATATCTAATTTGGGCCTATATTTCCACCTCCCACATTACAATAAACACCACCTTTCAAAAATAGAAAATCCCAAAAATAAAATTAATTTGATTTTCCTCAAAATAGAAAATCTAGAAAAATGCATTCACAGTTAGGAGCCACAAACTATTAACAAAAGCTTGGCACTTGTTTATGACAACTACAAGGTCACAACATAGAAAATAAACATGGAGGTCAACAAAAGTAGTTCCAACATACCCCCAACAAACACCACAAACAACAAAAGTAACCCATGGGGATATAAACTGAGTAACCTTACGACAGGGTATCTATTACCCAAATCACTCTTATCAAAGGTCACAACATCAAGTAGGGAAACAACATCAAGTGTTTCAAAATCACCATCAAGGGATAAGTCTAGAACAAAAAATTATCCTAAATGAACTTGATAAAAATATTTAGGAACTTGAACAAAATCAAAATACGACATATCACCAATACCATGTTCAACGTCTAAACATTGCATATCCACAACAAGAAAACATCAATCCACAAACACCTCAATATCTACATCAAAAACACTTCTAATATCATCAAAACATTGATTCATATCAACAAAAAATTCTATTTCCACAACATCAAGTGAATCAACAACATCAATTGCTAGAACAAAATCCTCAAACTCAAGATCAAAGCATTCCCCAAATTCAATATCAAGGTGCACCCCACCCTCAAGGTACCTACAACACACCAAAAGGATTTAACCCTTCGTATACACAACATGGTTATCAAGGGTCCACGCCTTCACAAAAACCCACCTATGATCAAGCAAACATCATACAAAAAGGTTATAACATCCTTCCAAACCAAACAAACACACCTATTGACCATATAACCTTGTTGTTACAAAATAACAATCAACTCGGTTACCAAAAAAATAAATGGAATGACCAACAGCAAAATCAAGAGCAAATAAATTAGGAAGGGAAATAGAGGCAATATGATCAACCAAGAAGGAAATTCATCCCTTTGGGAGAAACCTTAGAGGCAATCATACACAAACTAGTACAACAGGACCTTATCAAAATCAATGATAGTCCAACTTATGGTGAACCAAACTTTGAAATCCCTAGGTATAATGAGTACGAATGATGCGAGTTCCACAAAATCAAAGGTCATGATACATCAGAATGTGTTACACTCAAAAATCTCATCCAAGACCTTTTTGATCAAGGAGAAATAGCTATTGAAGATGACATTCAAGGGCCATCTATGAATGACAACATTGACAATATTTCAACCTCAAAAGTTGAAAACAATGATTAAGAGCTATCTATCGCTGATCAAATTGATAATATCTCTACATCATCCAATGAGAATGAGGACATAAATCAATAATTTAATCCAAAGCATGATCAAAATCAATCAACAAATTCTAGCAATGATCCAGTCCAAGATACATTGATATTGAATCCAACCTCATGATAGTATAGATTGATGATCAATAGACTCTTATCCCACACTTATACATAATGTAGAAAATCTAAGACAAGAGCTACCGCCCATATGCTCACATTTTGAGAAAATCCAAGGATCCTTTACAAGCAATCCTTTCTTTGAAATTGATCCATGTCAAGAGCACAAACCAAAGCATATTGAAGATAATACTACACAAAGTCAAGATCAAGAATCCTTATCATCAAAATACTACAATGACTTGGTAGATATCTTCCAATACATCCAAGGTTTTCCAAAAGAAGATCAACTCCATACACCAAGCACACATACATTTACCCATGAGATACTTACTCCTAATGGACATGTAGATGATCTTCATCTAAAACAAGAGTCTCATGCTCTTGATATCATATACAAGGAACAAGAGTCACCTACTCTTAACATCTTTACACATGATCAAAGCATGGAAGAATCTATAGACATATCATAAACTGATCAAGAAGAAGTATTAAAATAAAAAATATCCTCTAGGAAGATTGAATACATCAAGTATGAAAATATGGAGCACAGTATCTTAAAATCAGAAAATATAATTGATAATCCTAAGCAGCAGAGTATTGGGTATACAACAGTCAAGGAAGCACCAATATATTTTGAAGGGCCATCAAAATATGATATTTCATAAAATCAAGCCAAAGATATAAATCAAGAAGTTATCCCACATATGGAGGATTCTACCAGTGAAGAAGCTATCACCTTTGAAGATCCACAATAGAGTAGAGAAGGATTAACACCTTGTTTCCAACGTAAATCATATCCTATTGCAAATAAAAAATTTCAACAAGTGCATTATCAAGGCAGAGGATTAGGAAAACATGAACAAGGTATTCCAGAACTAGTGAAGATTATTGGCAATCCTAAGCATCAAGGTCTCAGTTATTCAGTAATTAAGGGATCTAAACATATCAGTGATTCCTCTATAATACTGGGGGTAACTTTATCTAATGCAAGCATCAACATAGAGAGCACAAAGAGTCCTTGTGATGAAATTGCTACGAATGCTACAACTAGCCATATCATGAATCATCATCCACATATTTTTCCACCCTCTCATTGGGCCCAACAACAATAGAAAAAGCTATAACCAAGAACAAAAAAAGGCATTGAAGCAAAAGAAAAGGAAAAACAAAGTGGACAAGAAAGATTCAAATGGATACAAAAGAAAAAGCAAGAAAATCATCCCTATCAAACTCCATTATTCAAAAAACTATGGGGAAAAATAAAAAAGGAAAGTTCATCCATAAAAAATGTCCAATAATGCACAAGCAATATTCAAGAGCAACCTACAAGGTATACCAAGACATTGGCCCCACTTGAATCTCCATATCCACTCATAATTGCACATCATCCCAAGTCTAAAAAATAAAAGGTTCCAAACCTTCGAACGATCCATCTAAATCTCATATCTCTCAATGCATTTTTCCATCCATGATATCCAAATCTCACATTTGTCATGTGTTGGAAACAACTCTTTATCATAAGGATTCCAAGGGAATTATATCATGATGTGCACATCAAGGTAAAGTTAACTCTGGTATCAACAAGGAAGATGAGAATTATCAGAGGTTACATTTAGGTGCTCATATCCTAGCAAAATAATTCCTCCAAGAAGGATATTGTTGTCATGTCATGACAACAAGAACAACCATATTAGTACCAACAAAATCTATATCAACACCACCAGGTGGTTCAACATGAGCGAAAAATTGTCACCATGATGAAAACCGGGTAAACAGGTGTCTTGTGTGACATCAAAAAAAATCAAGAGAAAAATCATCCTCTAGTTTCCATTCCTTGCTCAACTTCCCCTTCGTTTAATCATGATTCAAATTGAGAATACTGCATCCAAGACATACTAAAAAAATGCAAATCAATGCTCTACAGGCCAAGAGGCAAGCCTCAGACTGACTAACAAAGCAACAAATCTAACCCAAACCCCACAAAATATGTACATTACACCCCAAAAACATCCACCTAAGAACTTTGAGAGGCAACACCGAGCAAAAAACCAGGGATCATCTCATTCCAAACTAGAAGACGAAATCTGCCCTAAGGACCAACAAAGCCAAACAAAGAACAAAGGGGAGTAACAACCCCCACCCTGCGCCACCAGAGCACCTGCCTAGATAGAGAGAAGGAACTACAATGGAACAAGATGTGCCTCCTTCAACCTCACGACATTCACCTCGGCCAAATATACCAGCTCATGTGGAATTGAGGAATCATCAAACAAAACTTCCACTTCATCTTGACACACACCTAGGTTGGCGAGCCAATCTGTGACACAATTCCCCTCCCGAAAAAGCATTCTTCAAAGAAAAGCACTCCAAGTTTTCTAACACATCCCAGATGATTGATAACCATTTCTTAAGCTTCCAACTTGGGGTGTTACGATTAGTCATCTCATTTATGCAAATCAATGAATCTCCCTCAATCTCAACCAGCCTGAGGCCCTTAGCTTGACATAGTCTTAACCCACATGCCAAAGCTTCAAACTCAACTTCATTATTGGTAGCTATCCCAATTTTCCTAGCAGCTGCCCAAAGGCACTTCCCTTCAACATTTCTTATCACATAACCAACTCCCGATATACCCGGGTTACCTTTAGAGGACCCATCAAAATTTAGTTTGTAGAAGCCAGCCATGGGAGGAGACCACTTCATCAAACATCTTTTTGATTTGTTGCAAGTTGAGAGCACACGAATTTAAAACCTCCACTATACCTACCTCCATTCTTCTGATCACTTCGGCTTCTGACAATACCAAATCTTTGAATATGCACCTATTTTGCTCCTTCCAAATATTCCACACAAGGAGTGAAGGTGCAACAAGCCAAGCCCCAACCCATATATTTCTACTCTTCCAAACATGCCAACTCTGTAAAAATTGGAGCAAATCATTTTTCTTGGGATTTGACCACCCCAGGGCTTGCATAAGCCAGTCCCAGTAGTTGGATGCTAAAGGATAATTTAACAAGTGATTTGAATCCTTGATCGCGTTTCTGTACAAAACATACATACTTAGGCCTAGAATCCCAAACACAGCCAACCTTTCAACTATGAGAATGCACTTGTGCAGAGCCATCCATAGGAAGGACCCCACCTTAGGCATAACACCCTTTCTCCAGCAAAGCACTACCGGCCAATCAGTACAATTCAAATGTTCCCTCTAAATCTCATAGCCTAACATGATTGAGTACTCACCTAATCTAGAGCCACACCAAATAATTTCATCCTCCAACTAAGATAACTCAATTATTTGCTCAACTAGGATGGACCTAAGTGACTCGGCAACATAAACTAGGACCTCAAGAGAATTGAACTCCTTCCAAACTATAGTGGCACCACACACCCCCGATACCACCCTTACGTAATTCACAATAAAGAAGCCATGCTTTTGGATTGTATTATCCAACTAGCTAGTGTTGTGCCAGGACTCCACAATGGGAGGCAAGTCATCCCATGAGTCACACCAAAAATCTTCTTTCTTCCCATTCCCAATCCACCAGGTGAGATGATCAAAAATTAATGGCCGACTGTCCCACATAAACTTCCATATAAGAGAGTTGCACGCATAATTTTCCACTATCAAGATCCTCTCTGGGTTCATGTTATCCAGTTAATTTTTTTGAATTATCTTGCACCATTGCCTCTTAGGCTCCTTGTACAACTTCCAACACAACTTCGCACCAAGGGCTCTATTTTGTTCCTCCATTTTTTGCATCCCAGAACCCCCAAAAATTTTATCCAGGCACACAGTCTCCTAGCCAATCAGAGGGATACACTTACTTTCTTTGGCCGTATCCCAAAGAAATTTTTTAAGGAGGCTATCTAACCCTGAGGTCACCTTGTGCGGAGCTCTGAAGCACATCATGAAAATGGGCACTGCTAACAGCACCAATTTTATCATCACAATCCTTCCAACCAAGGTCAGCCAATGATTTTTCCAAGCCTCCACCTTCCTTTTACAACCATCCATAACATCTTTCCAAAGTGATGATTGATAGCACCCATGAAACAGAGGTGCCCCAAGGTATTTGGAAGGGAATTCGGCCTTTGCAAAACCAAGTAGTCTAGCAATCCTCCTGCACATGGGAGCTTTAGTATTGAAAAAGTAGATCTTCGTCTTTTCTTTATTTATGATCTACCTCAAGGCCCCCACATAGGAGTCCAAGGGATCCCTTATAATCCTTGCCTCATTAACAATAGCTTCACCAAAAAGCATTGAATCATCAATGAACTAGGAATGGGTCATCGTGTCCAAATATTTTGCAACCATAATTTCCTTCCAAAGCCCAGCTGTTCAAAGCCTCTTGATGTGTCTTCACAAGGCCTCCGCCATTATTACAAATAGAAAAGGAGAAAGGGGATTGCCCTATCTGACGCCATTTGTGGCCCCGAAGAAATTGTATAATGACCCATTCACAAAAATCGAATAGCGAGGGGACGAAATGCACATCTCCACCAAATCTTGCCAATGTTGAGAGAATCCAAACCTAACATGACTTCCAAAAGAAAACTCCAATCTACATGATCATAAGCTTTGCTAATATCCAATTTAATCAAAATACCTTTCATTTGCTCGGAAGAGATAGAGTGAACCATCTTGGCAGTGGCAATGATGTTGTCAATGATCTCCCTGCATGGAGTAAACCCATTCTGCTCTTCAGAGATCACACAACACAGTATAACTTTGAGCCTATTTGTAAGTTCCTTGGACAATATCTTGTAAATATAGTTGCATAAAGAGATTGGGAAAAATTCTGCAAAGGTTTTGCTAACCACCTTCTTTGGTATTAGAGTAATAACTATGTTGTTTATGTCCTTAACAAATTTGTGCTTCTTGTGAAATTCCTTCACCAAACACTAGATGTCAGTCCCCATAAAATGCCAACATTGTGGGAAGAATTTCATAGTTAGACCATCGAGTCTGAGAGCTTTGTTACAATTGGATCTATGCTTCTTCGAAGAGGAGAACAGGGCCTCAAAATTCCACACTGCCTCAACTTGAATTCTAGAACGATCACTGATGGAAGACCCATCTAGGAATTGGATGAAATCAATTATGTTTCGTTCTCTTCTGGTCTTCGAAGAATAGTGGAAAAAATTTGTATTGGCATCACCATCTTGCAACCAGACCTCCTGCACCTTATCTCTCCAAAAAAACTCCTCCCTAGCAAGCAACTCATAGTGTATTGCTTTTAATTCCTTTTCTCTTTGAAACTCCACCGCGGTCATGCCGAAACGGAAAACACTTTCACTGAGTGCAGCAAGTTTGGCTTTGACCAACTCCTTCTCTTTGAAGATATTTTTAAAAGTAGTTTTGTTCCAACCTCTCAATTTTTCTTTTATAAATTCTAGTCTACAGATGAAACAAAAACTAACCGTCCCTTCAAATTGGTCCATATACTTCCGCCATTCCTCTAACAAGGGTAGAAAATTTGAGTCACGCCACCACATAGACTCAAACTTGAAGTAACCCTTCCCAAGCCTATCACAAGGACCAATCTCAAGTACCATAGGGAAATGGTCTAACACAACCATAGGAAAAATACTTGAGTAAAGCCTAAACTCATCACCTAGCCAACTACGTCCAACCAAAAACTTGTCGAGCCGTTCAACAATTCCAGTGAAGCCAACTCTCCTGTTGGTCCAAGTGTACTCAACATTATTAGGTACACAGTCAGTCAATCCTAGATTGTGGACAAAATTCTAAAAGTCCACCATCGCCTTATTTTCCTTTAGCAGACCACCACTTTTTCATTCGAGTCCATGAGGGTGTTGAAATCACCGCCCAAAATAGCCCAGTCACCAACCACCGATACACACCTAACTTTTATTTGCTTTGAAACCAAAACTTTATCCCCTATACGGATTAGCCCATATACATTGAAGAGAGGGAACACACAATTTGAAAGCCTACAACGAATAAAACACTACATCCAATTGGCTAGAGAAGCCTCCAACCTTACATCAACTGAATTAGCCAGCCATAACACTCCCAAGCCACTCACGGATCCTATAGCATTCATGAAGACACCTAACCATTTCTTACAATATTTTAGAAAATTCTCCCTCTCCTCCGCACTAATTTTTGTTTCCTGAAGAAGAACCATATTGGTAGCTAACCTATCTAAGTGACACTTCACTAAGTGTCTTTTGTGAGAAACTGAAAGGCCCCTGACATTCCAACTTATGATTTTCATGGCTTCCCAAGGGAGGCATTAGCTCCATTGGTTTTTAAAAATTCCATGATGTTAGTCAGGCCCAACTCAGCTATCGCTTCCTCCCTCTTCTGCTTCCTCGATTTCCTTCCCTTCCCTTTTTTCACCTTGTCAAGGAGTCGGGAAGCCGATTGACTGATGCTCCTTGGATCCACAATGTCCAAAACATCCTACTTCGAGCCACCAATCTTTGAATCCAACATCCCCAAACTGTTGAGAAAAGGGGTCTCTTGAGCACCATCTTTCCAAGAGCCCATCAAAACACACCTACGAGGGGCAGAAACTGTAGTAGCTTACAACAGAGCAGAGAGATTCAGAACCACCAATTTCACAACCACAACCTTTCCATCATCATTTGGCAGAGAATCGATGCATCCCTCTTTCTCCACCCAACCACAATTCAAATTCAACAAACTAGCCTCCTTGTCTATCAAGATGCGTCAAGATTCACCCCTTTCCACTTCCCCCCAACAACGATCAATCTAGCTGGCACCCTCATAAAAAATAGGTTGAATAGACCCTAACTGTATTGCCATCTTATTATTTTCTGCCAATTGAAGAGGAGAAACCGAAGGTGGTTTCCATCTCCAAACTTTCCAGAGCCTTGGATGTTTTTTACAGTTCTCAACCCTGTGATCCCTGCCCCTACATCTTGAGCAATAAAATCTTTTTGCTTCCACCTCAACCTGCGAGCGGTCAATCTTAACCAAACAGTCCTCCACCCAATACTCCATTAGAAAATTGTATAGCCAGATCTAGACTACCTAGAGTCATATGGAACATGTCTAGCAGCATCAAAGTTCTTGCACCATTTCTGAATATATAACAGAGACTCACCAAACTTCCAAAGCCCTCCCTGAAGGATCTCCTCATGCGCCGCCTTCGACTAGAAAACTGCTATGAAAAAACCTTTTGGCATAAATTTTACAATCTATTTTGTGCACCAATTCTCTAAGATACAGGCCCTAATTCTGCCATGGTCCAAATGGGGGTCGATCACCTTAGCAATAATTTCCAATTCTTCAAGCATCGCCACCTCCTCCCCAGCCTCCATAGACAAATTGATCATCGTAAAATGCTTGTGGCATGGGGTTGAGCATTCCACCTTTCCCTTAGATGCATCTGCATTCTCCTGTCGATCCTCACCTCCATCTTTAGGAGCCACTGTCTCACTCGCCACCCCTCCAAGATTTCACATTATTGAATCACTTAATTTTTAGGTAGTTGTGGACTAAGATCCATTATTATTTGATATATATATATAATGTATATCTAATTTTTTTAAAAATATGTATTTTTTTTATATATAAAAATATAAGATGATGTTGCTTTTTGAAATCTTCTTTTAATATATACTCATTTATATAGGTTAAATGCTTTCACATTATATATGCAAATATGCATTATAGTTGGGCATTTTATTTATTTATTTATTTATGGATGTTTAAAACCCTCTTTATATGTACATATATAAAAAGAAAAAACTGATTTGTTTGCTATGCATTGAGAATCCACATCATTCATAGAATTATTTTGAGTCATTTTCATATATATAAATTACATATTTTTCATGCATACTTCATATGAACAAACCCTTTAGCAAAACATATGTTCCTTGGCTATACATATTTATTGTTGCTCTTTTCTTTAAGACCAGTTTTATGTAGCAAGAATTTATTTTAGCTAACCCTAGTTATTATTAAAATGCAAGGCATAGATCTTGGAAAGTTTAAGAAAATCCTTTTACAAACGTTAATCATGAGTTAGTTGTGTTAACTTTGCTGCAACTTCAAACCAACATTTACATCATTAATAATGACAAGGAAATACAAGTATAGGCATAGTCTTTCATCACAAAAACATAAACTAAAATACATCTCTCTTATGATATGTTTTCATTCCATAATGTACAACTTCTCTTTTTTTCTTTGCACAATAGTATAGTTAGCTCACAACATTGTTCAAAATTGAAATCTTATGAAATAGTATATTAACAACAGTCTATTAAATAAATTTAAACTTATCCAACACCTTTTGAGAATGGAGAAAACATTCCAATGGAAAAGAACAATCTCTCCACCCATCCAACATGACATCATAAACCCAGATCATGGCTCTAGCCATCCCCTGAGCAAGGAGAAACACCAAAACTCCTGATTAAATACAACAAACCAAGCCCAAACAACAAGAAGAATCCCAAACAAGTTGCCTAAAACCTCTATATAAAATATATTGGCCAACAACCCAAAACTCAATACTTTTTGACCCATTCACAATTCCATAACCCCAAGAAAATATCCATGCACATTCCCAAAATTTCTCAAACATTTTTAACAAGAAAATAAGAGCATTTAAGAATACAAATACCCTTTGTAAGCAAGAAATGGGAGACAAAAGTTAAAAACAACTTATCTTTCAAGTTGATTTGCTCCTCCAACCTTCATCTTCTTCTTCCACCATTCTTTTTTTCCAGCTCCTCTCTCATCTTCTCCAACACCCAAAAAAAGTGTCCAAGTTTCAACTCTCTCCCCCTTTTATTTTCCATAATAATAATAAAAAGATAAAAACCAAACCCTAGTTCAAATTCATTCACCTTCAAAAAAATAAATTTAAAATGGGTCAAAACTCATAAATGAAGAAGGTTATAGTCTCCAAAGTGTGCCCAACCCTTGGGTATATACCTAGTGCTTTGAAAACCAACAAAAATAACTCAAATTAACATTTAATAACACTTTTAAATCACATAAAACATACATATCTTTTTAAACAAAATTTAATTGGACTCATTCCCCTTTCAAAACTTTCACATCAAGACATGAATTTGAACACAATTCTTTCCACAAAATAAAATAAAAGAATACTATTGACTCAAATTATAAAAATACGCCGATAAGGGCGTGGTTCGGTGGTCAAGTCGCTTGGTTGTAGTGACGGCCACCAAGGTTCAAACCTTCGATGGGCCAAAGTGCTCGCAGGCCTTGTGCCTTCGCTGGGCCTTTGTGCTCGCAGGTTTGGTTGTTTCTTGTGGTTTGTTGTATCTAGTTCATAGCTCCAGTCAAAAAAGTGTTTACCCCTAATAATATGGGTGCATTGCACCTTTTAAAAAAAAAAAAAAAATTTATAAAAATACAATCTAGACATATAAAAACAACCAAATTGACTCATTGTAGACAATCATCAATCATGACTCGAGACTTTGATTATTGAAGTCTCTCAATGGTGTTTAGATGCTTCTCCCTTCTGCCCTCCCATTGGCACTCATTTCCTGCACATCATCACAACATTAGTATTTTTATATCCAAAATATGTACATGGTTAAAAATTGCATCCAATTATTAAATTTTATAAACCTTATTAAAATCATTTCATAATTTAATAAATGACAATCCAAATTGTTTATACTCTACTTAATATTAAAATCTATTCAATTTCACCATTAAAGAAAATAGAAGAATAAACTTTGTATTTACCCTTTAACCTATCTAGTTTTTTTTTAATATTACTATTATTATTTAAATGTTTTTAAACATATATAACTACCACTTATACTTACCTAATTTCACCTTTGATTCAATCAAGGTTACCTTCACTAGCATCAATGTAGGATTGGTTACCAATTTCTTCAAGCCTCTTGATAACTTTTGAAGGTCCCTACTCTCTCTCATAAGTAGTATACCTTGTCAGAAGACATAATACACATTAGTACATTCCTTAACTAAGTTATACATCATGCCATTCCTTATCTCTTACCAAACTAAATTCACTCTATTTGTAACATTCCTTGAGAATATATTTTAATAACTAATATTAACTCCTAGTTTTCAACTACATCAAACCATCTCCAATCCAAATTGATGATACTAATTAATCCACATAACACAATCTTGCTAACTTTAGATATTCAATGGTCTTAGGCTCAGCTGTCAGAATCTCCATAACATGATCAAATGTAAAACATATAAGAAAATGTAAAATTAATAGCATCACAAATAGAACATGCATAAGGTAATTATATTAACTCTTGATAGTAATAAACACGTTTCTCTCAAAAGTCTAAAAAAAAGGTTAATCTTCCTAACATACCGAACAAAATCACACTATGCATCAATTAGTTTCGTAAAGTGAAACATGCAACAAGAGAAAAAAAGAAAGTGTTAATAGGCACACAAGGGTTGACCTTACAATATTTGATTTCAATATTCAATTTCATGTCAAACCTTGGGAGTCAACCACTAAAACTCCAGCATTGGTTGGTTGGGTTATTTTCTACACTATCTCTTACCAATGTCTTAGGATGTATGTTTAGAATTCCACTAATGTTGCTTAACATTATTTTATCCAATGTTTTTTTATTATCTATAGCAGTTGTTATAGCTCATTGTGTCACATTCTTATCTTTAGATCGACTCTTCTTTCCAATAGACTCATTGGCACTAGCAACAATAGATATAGCATGTTTAAGTGATTCTTTTTATTTTGGTTTCACAAGAATGCCTAACTTTTTCATTACTTTTCTCATTTTCCACATTCTCATCAATTGCATCATGAGTTGACATTGAAATGATAATTTTTTTTGATAAAAAAATTGTTTGTATAATCTCTTGGCATATGTTCTTATTTGTCTCCAAGACATCTTACCAATAAGATTATCCAAAATAGTAATTTCAATTTTTAAAAAGATATTTCCGTTTTCAACAATACAAGATTTTTATTTTCAACAAAAGGATATTTATTTTTTAAAATAAAAGTGGCAAGCCACTGATATTTTATTAATAATAAAATAATGAAGGATATTTTATTAATAATTAAGGATATTCATTTTCACCAACACACAAATTTTCATTTTCAACAACAAAATATTTTCATTTTGACCAACACAAGGGATTTCATTTTTAATATTCATTTCTACAACTTGTCTATGAATAAAATCGATCTCAACAATGTTATATCCAACTTCTTGCAAATGATCAATACAAATATCATTTAGAATCACAATTTACATATCATTCAAAGGTGGATTTGAAGACATACTTGGATTTGTGCCTATTGTCACATTCTCAATACCATTGAAAGGTGAATTTGAAGACATACCACGATTAGTTTCTATAATCGTATTATCTTCCACATTGATCTCTTAAAAATTTGCATCATCTACATCCATGCTCTCTTCAATGTTTTTATCTTCAATATTTATGGAACCAAATGCTTCAACATTATTCACTGCTTGAATCCACATTCTTCTATCTCTTTGCCATTTTTCCTCTTCTTTATTTTCTTGAATTTCTTTAAGGGTCATGACTATAATGTCCCTTACCTGAATTTCCCTAGAATTTTCTTGTTGATTGGGTTTAGGGTTTCTTCTTCCCAAATGAATGTTCTGCTAATTCAATAACCCTAGATTTGAACCATGTATTCACCATATTAACAACATATCTATTAGCATTAATATCTAGATGTCCAAAATATCAGCATAATCATAAAGGCATAAGGAAGACATAAGAGGAGTGTCATAGGTGGATCCGCCCTGAAGCCCTCATATAAAACTCAAGAGGATTTTCCATCACAATCCTTCTTTCCTAATGGCTTAGTACCTGCATACTATACTCATGGAAACACCTCAGAAGAAACTTGTCTATCAAGGGAGAGGAACCATAGAGTCCAAAGTGGCCTAAGGTCTACCACCTCCTATTGCTCAACGCTTTCTTTGGGCCAGTGGCACAAACTCTAAGGTGGGACCCCCACCGCTCCATGATTGAACCCTTGTCTCAGGCCTATTGGGTGGAACCTAGGTGGTATTTTTAGGCAAACTGACTTACTCATGATTCACCCTTCCTGATAGGTTCACAAACACATAGCAGACAATCTTTATATAATCATAGAGTGTGCAACATTAGTGATTCATTTGTATTTTCATCCATTATGTTTTGAAAGTATTTAACATGAGTGTGTAATCAAATGAGATATATTATGGAAATGTATCAAAATTCACTAGCATATATAGTCACTTAATATATTCATGTCCATTCTTATAATATTATTTTCTAATGGTAAGGCATTTTATCAAATGGGAGATTTAGCATCAAGAATATCTAAATGTAACCATATGATTGGATTCCTTAAGTTATCAACATATGTATATTCCCATAACATTTTAATGCAAAGAGGACAATGATAATGCAGTCTAATGAGTCTAGCATCAGTCAAATATACATGCAGTCTAAAGAGTCCCATAAATTAGTTCATGGAGGAAGTCTATTGTAGGTCCTTGAAGTTAATACATTGAATGCTAATTGTTTTTTATTAACGATAAACAGGTTTTGAAGGGTGCCTGAAACCCTGAACAAAAAGAGACAATGGTAGTAAAGATGAAACAATAGACTAACCACCCAACACACCAAAAAATAAGCTGATTACCAGAACATTAGCAGACCATCAACAAAAAACCATAGCTAAAAAACAAAAAATAGAAGAGCAAACCAAATGACCATTAGAGATGTTATTTGAGCATCTTTGCCACATCCAGATCCTTAGACGCCAACCTATCATGCATCTCCATGATTTCCTCAACATCATGACCAGGGACCATTTTGCATTTCTTTGTTTTACTCTGAGTACACACACTCGGTCCAACATCCAAATCCATGGTGTGCATTTCCATGACAACACTCTCCCCCCTTTCCTTAGTCACATGTTCTTCAAAAAATCCTTTGTCAATCCATTCCTTTGCTTTTTGGTTGAGGAAGACCATACCTTCAGCCGAGGCCTCCAACTTCTCCTTGCTAATGTTGATTATCGTATCTAGGTCCTTTCAGAGCTTCCTATTCTACTTTTCCAACAAATCCATACTCGGTCCATAATCATTCTTCAAATTGGCAAGCTCGTCCACCACACATCCAACACTAGAATTTAAAGACTTGGTCAATGTAAAGATATACCTTCTCCTTGAGATTGCAAAGAGTGGAAAGGTTGCAACAGGAAATAGTTTCATGCTTATTGTGGAGGTCCTGCACCTCTTGCACGAGCCACATCAGCAAATTGAACAAGATATCAACCCCTTCTTTCACCAAACTAGACACCTGCAAGAAATCCATAGCCCCCCAAAACACACCCCTACCCTGATGTGAATCAACCAGAGGATTCTCCTCATGAGACACCTCAAGGAAAAGCTCGGCCTTACCCTTGTCCTTAGATGTTGACACCTAGGAAAAATCATTCACATTGACCACAAAATTCCCCCTGCCAGAAGCAGGGGACCCACCATCACCAGAATTCCCCAGTTCATCACCCTAGATATTCTTCACCACCTCCTAAAATGTATCACCCGCATGCTTAGAATGACCCTTGGCCTTCTTACCACCAAAAAGTCCCTACTCTGCACCCTCCACAAAAGCCTCCTTGAGTTTGCATTTGATACACAGGAGGAGAGATTTTTCCTTGGAAGTTGAGGGTTTCATCCCTCCAGATGAGGGGGTGTAATCCAGGTCAGTGTCATACCCAATGGACCAACCCTCCGACTCCTCTTCAATTTTTTTCCCCTCACTCTCTGGAATCTCTTCAATCCGACATTTCCCACTCCTTGCCCTCTTCTTTTTTGAAATAGGGGACTAGGGACCTTGAACAATACAATTAGCTTTAATGAAATCTATAATGAGCAACATCAAACCATCATGTAGAAAAGGGTTTCTAGGGTTCTTCCTAAAAATCAAAATTCCTTCTTCCAAAGACATTAATAGGAAAAATGGGAAGGACACAAGCTTACCATGCCGAAAGTGATTCAACATCACAAAATGGTGACCATACAACACCATATATCTACCATCAAGGATAAATTACCACATCAACGCCACCACCACATCCTATCAGATGGGTTTAATCTTGGTCCTATCATATCCTCCACAGTCCAATCTCACCATTTTAGCCCATTCTCTATCTCGGGGAAATTTTTGCCTGGTTGACTATGAGATATCCTTATCCCTATAGAATTTCCTACCTTCCATCGACATACCCGTCACTTCTACTATGAAATATTCATTTATGGTAGTATCCCTACCGAACATACTAAGCACACGTCCATTCCAAGCATCAACAAAATCCTTCGACACACTAGCTTTAAGGCCATGCAACCTCTCCATGAAAGGAGTCACACCACCTCTCTGCAGAATTGACTAGGCATCAGCATTGGCTTTGATGTCATCAGAAGAAAGAGGCTTCATTCTACATCTATCCCCACCCATCATCAAAACACTTGCATAAAAAAACCACAGACAACAATAGAAAAACAAAGAGGCATAAGGAAGATTAATACCTAGAAAGTGTGTGCAACTGCCAAGGACGGTACCAATAGTAATAATACAGAAAAAGCTTATACAACTTAGACCTGAATGACCACAAATTCCAATAAGCATCACCTATGTGAAAATTCTAATCATCCAAAAAACCCCATAATTCCCACACATTCCAAAAGCCAAAGAGGTGGCCAAAACTAATGAGCTAATGTAAGTCATTATGAATCAGGGTGCTTAATTCAATAGGTAGGACGTCATTCACATTCCACGATCTTGCCGACATCACCCCAAAGTTTTCCAACCAATCAGCCACAAAATTCAACTCTTTATAGAATGCTAATTTGTTTTGATTGATTAAGTAGGGAAGAGGGCCCTAACCAGAGAAAATAGTACATCATGATAAGAAAAAAAGGTTTTAAGAAAAAACAAAAATAGGAAGCCCACCAAACTTCCCCCCTCCCTCAGCAAAATGCTTAACCAATTCCCATATGATCAAACATCACAGTTCTATCATTCAAATCAAAAAACCCTAATCTAGCATCAATAACATCCTTCCCTATTCATCTATAGTACGTATAAGCATCTATCATAATGTTCCATCTTAAAATATAAACAACATTATAGAAATTTAAGTTTTGGCACCTATGGCCATAACCGGTAGCAATAGACCTATAAAACATAGTAGATATAAACATAATATTCAAAAAGAGAAGTCCCACAGCGAAGCATCCATGCTAATAATCCTCAATCAGCCTCCATACTTTCATTAGATCCTCAACAGTGTTGTTCACTATTGCCTTCAGCTCCATCTTTCCCACCAGGTCTTCACCATCACCTGTTGCTTTTTTTCTTTTGCTACTTTTTGATTTTTCCCATTTCGGAAATAGATGCCATAACCACCTTCTTCATAACTGCATCAACCACCATAGACATGTTCTAAACCACTTCTTCCAGGATTTGAATTATGTTTTCATCTCCTTTTTCTTGCATCCCTTTCTCTAGTACCTTCAGTCTTTCCTCAATAATTCCACTCATCAAATTTTTGAGGGCATACAGTTTGCTATCCCCCACTTTCTCATTTATTCTCTTTTCTAGAATCTACGGTCTCTCTTCAAGTCTTTCAATCCTTCCATTCCCATCATCCTCAACCTTATCATCATCTTTATTGGTATTGTCATCCCTCTCTTGATTATCCATAACATTTACTTCCTCCTCCCGAGCCATTTCATGCTGTGACTCCTCTTTTTCCTCATCACCATTACCATCCCCACTTTCCTCATTTGATCCCTCCTCTTCAACCGAGTCTCCTCCCAAACTATCAGGAATTTCTTCTATTGAGGAGTCATTCTCCTCATCTTCTATCTTTTCAACACTCTCTGGTGGGTTTTGGGCAATTTTTTCTTCATGGATTTGCATGTTTTTCTTACTCTCCTGTCCTTTCAACACCACCATGGCTAGTCTTTTTGACCTTCTTCCTCTAGGGTTTAAACCTTCCAACTCATTATCATTAGGAATGGTAATTGTGTCTACCTCTTCCACGAGCTCATGCAAAATCAATCTCTTCCTTTTTTTAGTCCCCATGTCGATCGACTTATCCTTTCTTTTCTCTAGCGTGACCATAAGTAAATCTCTCTAGAGAGTAGTGTCTAGAATTTGGTATTTTTTACCAATTTTCTCAGGGATTTGGGACTTCTTGCAAGATTTTTTAGGCATAGGGTGGGGACAGTCTTCAAGAAGCTCAATTTTAACCCATCTCTGAGGTTTAGGGTCTTCAATCATCCTAATACCAATATTTTCTAAGGAGTTCTATACAACACAAATTTACAAATGGCTCTTATAAGGCCCTGGTATAATGATGAATTGGCCACATGAGTGAGACTCTCGCTAAGAGAGGAAAAGAAGAAAAAAGGTAAATTTATTTTTTCCTGATGCCTCATGTGGTTGAGGATGGGAAAGTGGTATCCATGGACAAACTGATAGTGGCCTTTGAGAGTAAAATACTTCATTACAATAAAGCAAACATTGTGATACAAAGGTGGCAACTTAACCCTAGAATACCCATTTTGAAATCTTTTCGGTTTTTCTTTTCCTTCAAAGAACTTCTCAAAATAATCTTGATACTTACCATTACTGAAATTTTCTACCTTTGTCCCTTCGTAAGCCAGACCCGTCACTTCCACAATTAGCTTTGTATCCACCTTAAACTGAATCCCACCTAGGTTTACTTCGCCATCTCTCCAAGCATTTGCAAATTTATAGCTGAGTCTTTCATTATAGCCCTCCACTATGGTGAAATACGAAGTGAAACCCGCCTTCTCAAAAAGACCCCATAGCTCCTCATTGTTGCGAAGTGAGTCAAATTTGTGGGGTTTGGTACACTTCCTAGGGCCACCCATATTTTTTTTGAGCTATGGAAAACTTTAGGAACCAGAAGAAAATAACTTTTATTAGCTTCGGTGTCCTCAACACTCGCAATTGGAAGCTCCACACTCTCTGTTCTAATGGTGACTCTGTTACAATTCATTTGAAATGAAGTTGGCTTAGGGTTTTTCCTATATTTCATAAATAAATTCACATCTCGATTACCACCTTTTTGCCGATAATCATTATTGCTTGTGACAGCTCCACCTCCTTTTCTAGCAATGATAGCATTTGTTTTATTCCAAATCTTAATTCTAATTTTGACGTGACTCCATCTATCACATCAAAGATTGATCCTTAGATTATACCGCATGTAATTCATTTACAAATTTAAATTTTTCTTGTCACCATACAAAAATTGCCTGTCTGATTGTCCTTTCCTTCGATTGTGATGTCCTTTATTGGGATTTGGAAATCCCTTTAAAACATTCTTCCAACACGAACCAATCGGCATGCCAGCTTGCAACCATGGGGTCCACGTCCTCATAAGCCTTCTCCTTCCACCACTCATATTAATAATTAAGAAGCCCCTCCTCATAGTCCTTTATTCACATATTTTTCACCAAGTTTGTCTTTCACTAGGACTTCCTTAATTTTCTTAGGAAAATTAATAAAGTCTCAGTTTATTAATGTTTCAAGATTTACGCCAAGGTTGGCCATCGCATCTGCCGCCCTATTTCCTTCCCTTAATGAGTGGAAAATTTTAACACATTGGATCTCTTGAATATTCTTTTACAATCTTCCAACAAATCTCTAATTTCCTAAGGAATGTTCACCCTATTGTTGAGATAGTCTATTATCAACTTTGAGTCTCCTTCAACAATAACCTTGTTGTATCCCCTCTCTCTAAGAAGTCTAGGACCAATCCAAATAGTAGATGCCTCATTAAAGTTGTTTGTAGCTATTCATAGGCCTTTGTTGTATCCAATCAGAAAGGAACCCTTATCATCTCTTATTACTCCACTAGTTGCAGCCCATCTAGGATTCCCCTTCGAGTAACCATCAAAGTTGCATTTAACCCAACTTGGATTTGGGGGGATGCAGATAGTGCTTCTTCTTATAAGTTGTTTTATCCAATTAACATTATTTAAATCATGGGAGAGCTCTCATTACTATTTTATACTTAGCTCAATCTGAGTAGGTTGTTTCTTAGCTTGCTTGTATTTGCAGCTTTCCATAGTCTCCTGAATTTTTCTTTTAATTATTAAACATAACTCCTTGCTAGTTCTTGTAGTCTCCCTAAACACTCTATTATTCCTCTCTTTTCACAAACCCCAAGCCAAAAATGGGGGAATTTGTCCCCACATATCACTAATTATATTGTGGGAATAAGGGAAAAAGCTCCATCCTTCCACAAACATTTGAAGATTGACCGGGAAAACCCACTCCACCTTTAGAGCATTAAGAAAAGAACCCCATACTTCTTGAGCATAAGAACATTGAAAAAAAAAATGCATGATAGTTTCCTCTTCTTCATTGCAAAGGCTATATCTATTTACAATATACCAACCTCTTTTCTTTAGGTTGTCTATAGTGAGGATCTTACCATGTATCACTGTCCACCTGAAGCAATTCATTTTTGGGATTAGGTTCTTCTTCCAAACTTTAAGCCAATAAAAAGAACCCAAGACCATAGTTTGTTGCATCATTAAGTCATAATTTGATTTAACAGAGAACCTTCCACTAGCATTTTTTGTCCAGATCCACTCATCTTTTTTATTTCTTGAAAAGAGGTGAGGGTTTCCAATCTATTTCATAAGCAGGTCAATAGCAACCTCTGAATTATGTTGTTTTCTTCCCTTGAGAAAATCATTGCTCAGATAGTCTTTAAAGCTTTTCCACCTAGGTTTGAAGCCATCCCACACAAGATAATTAGAAACTTTTCCCCAATTTCCCTTTTTAGTCTTATTCTAATTTGTTGGAGATCTCCTTAGGCTGATAGTGGAGTCGGTGTGGACCAGGGATCGTCCCAGAAATTAGTATAGAGACCATTACCAATCCTCATTTTAGCACCTCTAGTCAACACTCCACGAGTTTTAAGGAGATTATTCCAAAACACAAACCCATGTGGAAGCTCCTTCTTCCTTAGGAAACAACTGGCATCCTTATTTCTAAGATACTTAGCCCTTAGGATAGTAGCCCAATCTTTTTCATTTTCAAAGATAAAATAGCCCATTTTCGCCACCAGAGCTTTATTAAACAATTTTAATCTTCTAATGCCTAACCCACCTTCTTTCTTTGAGACACACACCTTGTCCCATTTAATGAGAGCCCTTCTTTTCCTTTCCTCCACTCCAGACCATAAAAATATTCTTTGAATTGCTTCAATTCTTTCAGCAATATAGGCAGGTATATTGAACATTGAAAGATAATAGACAAGAATATTCTAAAGGGGGGCCTTTAAAAGCTAAATTTTTCCTGCCAAGCTCAACAATTTACCCTTCCACCCAACCATTTTTTTTTGGACATTCTCCACAATATAGTTACTATTCATTTTTTGAGAGAAAAGAGGTAGACCAAGGTAAGTAGCAAGTAAATCCACTTCCTGACATCCCAAAATGCTTATTACTTTATCTTTCACAAGCTGGCTAGTACTGAAAATATAAATTTTGCTTTTTTGGTAATTTATACATTGTCCTAACAAATCAACATAGTTTTCCAGAATAGTTTTCCATTGTTTTGCTTCAACCATTGAAGCCTCCCCCATTAAAATGGTATCATCAACAAATTGTTGATGTGAGGCTGGGGGTAAGGAAGAAGTAACACATAATCCCTTCAGGGATTTATTATTAAGTTGTTTCTAGATGTTGTGGCCAAGAGCCTCTTCCACAATGACAAAGAGGTAAGGACATAAAGGATCTCCTTGTCTCAACCCTCTACTAGGTGAGAAAAAACCACGGGAAATACCATTAACCATAGCTGAATACTTCGAGGTAGTAACACAAGCTTTTATCAAATTGAGAAATTTACCTTTAAAGCCAAATTTTTCCAAAACAACAAATAAAAAATTCCAAGTAACCTTGTCATAGGCTTTGGAGATGTCTAATTTCAACACCATACTTAGTTTTTTACTATAATCTATAGAGTGTAGGATCTCATGAGTGTAAATTGTTTCATCTAGAATTTTTCTTCCCTGAACGAAACCTTTTTGATTGATAGCAATCATTTTTCCTAAGATCGGCTTCAGCCTGTTGACAAGAATTTTGGTAAAAATATTATAAGTAGTGTTACATAGACTTATAGGTCTATGATCATTCATTGAAGTTGCTTCATTTGATTTAGCGATAAGATCCAAAAAGTGGTATTCATTTGATTCAAAATTCTACCCGATTTGAAGAAATCTTTGACAACAATTAAGAGGTCTGCAGACACAATCTCCCAGTATACTTGGAAGAAGCTAGGCAGAAATCCATCAGATCCCGAAGCTTTGAAAGCTCCAAAAGAGAAAATAGCCTCCTTTACCTCTTCCAAAGTGACACACTTAGTTAATTCTTTCAGGTCTTCCCCCGTGATAACATTAGGTATAACTTGCATAAATTCCCCCAAATCCAGATTGTCAACCCTTGAAGGTTCCAGGTAATTTGAAAAGGAAACAACCTCATTTTCTATTTCTTCTTCTCTATCAAGTTTAGTACCATTAGAAGTGGTAAGAGATATGATCCTGTTTATTCCTCTGTGCTTCAGTATAGATTGGTGGAAAAACTTAGTATTCCTGTCTCCTTCCTTAAGCCACTAAATCCTTGATTTCTGTTTCCAGAAGATTTCCCCCTTACTTATTTTGTACCATTGGGCTCTAAGATCCATTTCTATTATGTAGATATCATCATTACAGTTACCAGCCTCTATTTGATCTTGAACTTCCTTAATTTTCAAATTCAGATCCCTCTTAGTGGTAAAGATATTCCTAAAAGTGTATTTGTTCCATCCTTTAACTCTTTCCTTAATTCTTTTTAACTTTTGCATTAACCTAAACATTGGAGTGCCATCACAAGGAAGGTTCCAACATTCTTAAATTAAAGATTTAAAGTCTGGATAAAGGGACCACATGATTTAATACTTGAAGGGGTAAGGTTTTTTGACCACCCTATCATCCCATTCCAGAAGAAGAGCACTATGGTTAGAACCCATTCTAAGAAAGGCAGTAAGAGAGAAATTATGCGAAATATTCCAGTTTGAGGAGATCATGAACCTATCCAGCTTCACTTGTATAAGTTGATTACCTTTCCTTTTGTTAGTCTAGGTGAAATGGGATCCCATAAGAGGGATATCCATAAGTCCCACCTAGTCAATAAAGCTTGAGAGATCCATCATACTCTTTGAGAAGTCAGTGAGGCTTCCTTTTTTCTCAGAAGGGTACAACGGGGAATTAAAATCCCCTCCAAGCATCCATAGATCATCTTTGCTATTAATCATAACTCTATCCAACAAGTTCCATAAATCCAGCCTATCCAACCTTGCATTTGGGTCATATATATTCCTCATATTCCATTTCATGGAAGTATCACCATCTTCCATACTAATCAAGAGACTATTTTAATTCTTGAATTTCAACTTGCCACTAAACTAGGAAGCATTCCAGCAGGTAGCAATCCCACCAGAGGCTCCTTCAACATCACTAGCATCAAAACAAGCACCAAGCCAAAGCCACTTCAAGGTTTTCTCAAAACTTTCATTTTTCATTTTTGTTTCCTAGATCAAGAGAATGTCAGGGTTCACATCAACTAAGCATGCTTTCAACACATGATGTTTATATGGGCCATTAAGACCCCTTACATTCCAAGATAGAATCTTCATAATTTAGAAGGGTTAAAGAGCAGTATCGGCTGATACTACCCACGATGGGAGGACAACCTCCCTTATTTCCTTTTTGGTTTGTTCCCTGCTAATGAGTCCAAAGTCCTCTATTTCCCTCCTACCAAATCTTTTGTTGTTTCTTTGACTCTTGTTTCTTTTAATTCGGGTCTACTGACTTTATTGTTTCCTCCTACAACTAGTTTTTTATTTTTCTGTGACTTAGTGTTTATCCATCCTTTATCATCCTTGCTTTGTTACATATGATCCTCCTCCAAAATTGGTTCATTCCAATCTTGAGTTGGGGTCAAAGTTGTTCATTGTGACTTATAATTTCCCCTTCCTCCTGGGCTTCATTTAGCTATTTTTCCTGAAAACCTGGAGGAGTTATTCCTTTATTTTCCTTTTCTTTTACTAAATCCATAATTTTCTCTAAGAATGGCGGAGTAGATGATTCATTGGTAGCTTTTGAAAATGGCCTTTCTAGATTTTCATTAGGAATATTTTCCATATCTGGGTTAAAGGATTTTTTTGTGATTAACAAATTTTTGTTGGGTGTTGAGATTTCAGATTCCTTTGAACTATTCAAGAAATTTTTGTTCTTCAACAAGTCATTCACTTATGTCTCAATTTGGGGAATCTTAGTCTCAAGAGGAGCAATCTTACAAGCATCCTATAGGTGCCCAAATTTATTGTATCCCTAACAGAAAACTGTAGCTCGCTCATATTCTAAAGGCTAAACCCATTTACCAAACTTGGAATTTAAGGTCACTGAAGTGGATAAGATTGTGTTAACCTCAACATTAACACAAATTATTGAATAGACTAACCTTGTTTTAAGAAGAGTAACTTTGTCTATGGTAACCAAAGAACCAAAGGAATCAACTATTCTTTTAAAAACCTTCTGATGCCAGAACTCAAGTGGCAACTCAGGGAGCCTAACCCAGGTTGGAGCAACTTTCCCCTAATCAGCAGAGGCATCAAACCCTAGTTTCCACTTGCATAAAGACAAAATATTTTAAAACCACTATCAGAACCTGCAGTCCACCTATGAGGACCTTTAACATATCCTCAAGGATAACAAAGGTAAACAGAAAAAGAACCTTAGGCATAACATTTATAGAAACACTACCTTTGAGTTTCCAAGTGTCAGAGGCCCATTTTCATACCTGGTCAATGTTGGGTCATCTAGTGAAGAATTTCCCCACCAAGGATAGCTTCAACCCCTCCATAGCATCATTCAAAATATCATCTAGGACGTCCACTTCAACCCCCTCCATAGTACAAAAAGACGTCATGGATTTCTAAGGTGTCCTTGTTGAAGTTTGACCTCCAACAATCTTATCCACATAGGAAGCCTTTTGGTCATCTAGGTCAGGACAAAATTTGCCTTCAAAAGAAAAAATAGGGTTTTTCAAACCCCTAGACAATAGAATATGCTTAGAGCACAGGGTGGTCCTCCCACACGGAGAGGCAACATTATTCTGGGAAACAACATGATGCTTTGGTGGGGGAGCCTCCATGGGGTCCCCTCTAGGCTAATTCATCAAATTGCAGAGTTGCATAAATTGAAAATCTAGAGTGCACGATCAATGAATGCTAATTGTTATCATATTTGAAATACTAAATATTATGGCTAGTGATGACATCATAGTATGATTTTCTAGTGTTGAACTTGGAGTCCTAGATATTAACACTAAGTGAATTACTTCACCTAATTTTTTTGTGTCATCCATGTCTCCTTACTCCCTCATCGTCTTCCTATTCTTCCTCTAAACCTTCACTCTATATCGTGTCTCTCCTATCGATGATTTCTTTGCTCTTCTCTTCTGATTAACCTTTATATCTCTATGTTCTTGTTTTCTGCCTAATCCCCTACGCCCCATAAATCATAATCTCCTTATATAATGTTTGTTGCAACTATAATATTTAGACATTGTGTCCCATTACTTAATTGCTCTCCCATAATGCAATGATAAACTCTATTGCTGGTCAGAAACTATGAAACCTGATATACGTAGTCTACTATAATGATAATGTTCAATATAAATTTCTATTTCTCCCATGTTATCTCCTATTCGTTTTCTTCTTGTTACCACCATGATCCAAGACCACTATTGGGGTCCCCTATTTCTAAGGCATCGGGAGATCGTGACTCTTTGCAAGATGCGTCCTTTGCAACTAAAGGTGTTTTATTATATTTGACTAGTGCAGTGTTTGATTGATTGATGCTTAATAGTATTATTTGTATAATATACATATCTCTTATAAAGATATATATTGGTAAATGTATTTATATTTTATTAATCTTTATTTCTTTTAATTGATTTATCTCTTCAATCGCTACCTTCTATTATTCGATACATATAATTGTTATCCCTTAAATAAGACACCTCTCCTAATGTCTTCTCATTGATTCCCAAATGAGGATAACTGATGGCTTTCATGTTAGCATATCATAGTCAATGATCTAATTTGGTAGAATCCTCTATATGTGGCAACACTCCAATAGGTATTTACTAGTGTTTATTATGCCACGATGGGAGAGGCCCAATGGCTTCAAAATAGTTCCTAAATAATATAGCACGACCCTCAGACAACCATTTCGCTAAGGGTAGAATTGATTCTATCAATACTTGGACTATATATATTTTATTTTTTATCATATACCATGTTGATTCTTGTATTTTTTTTTTATAATAGGTTCATTGTCTTCCGACGTTACATGGATTTAGATGCCCCGATGAGTATGGTAATGTCTTTGATACTATCTTTCATATTAAAATACTAGGGTCTTTGTTTATCATTATTATCCAATAAATGTAATGTTATTATATTATATATATTTCCTATTCTTATAAATTAATTTAGTTGGTTTATATATATAATTATAATTATAATATAATAATAAAATGAAAGTTACTTTATATTTATAATTAAATTGTCAATATTATGATTATGATAATTATGATAATAACACTACGTTAAAATGTATATTATTTATTTATTATAATAATTATTATTTGTATCTCGGTAATTGCAGTCACTTATGTTTATATCTAATTAGTAATAATGTTAATTTATTTGATATTACAATTATAATATTATCTCAGATAATTATAATTATAATAGTAATATTTAGATTGAGATTACTTAGACTTATATTTTGATATCCACTCAATTTTATTATTTGTATTTTAGTACTACTTTGGTGTTACATATTGAATTAGATATTTGTATATAATGGAAAACTCCATTCAATTTTTTTACATTATGTATACATGTAAATTATGTTTATAGTTTTGAGTTTTTCAGTCTTAGAGAGTTTCTCTGTATAATTTCAATAGCCACCATACATACAATCTTATACATTGTGTATACATGTAAATTATGTTTATAGTTTTGAGTTTTAGATCTTGTGGAGCTTCCCCATATAATTTCAATTACAATTCCGCCATATATACAATTCAGTTTGAGTTGCAATAAAATGAACAAATTAAACTGCTAATAGGACCTATAGCAAAATAATCCTTTAAATTATAAATGTTTGATTTGGTTTAAGACCTCAAGGTAAATACTAAAGGTTTCTTTGTGAAAGTTTCAACATCTAGAGGGTTAGGTGTCTTGGGCACAATGTCCAATTTCGAGTATTTATGGCATAAAGAAGTTTATGTAGCATGCCATTAATTTCCCTTAGAAATCAAACTGACCTCCCTTTTTTTGAGCTCATTCTAATCACTTGACCCGTGCAAATATGTCCCTTTTTTTGCTCTATGGCTTAATAAGCCATGGTGCCCAACTCATGAACTCCCTACATTTAGATTTACATATATAGAATTTAACTTATTCAAGCCCACAAGGGAAGCCTCAACAACCTTTATTTTTATTTTTCATGTTTCCTACTAAGAAAATCCTAATAAACCATGTGCTTTGTTCTCATTGGCCCTCAATAACTTGTCTAGTGGCCTTACAAATAATTTTCATTCACTGCCTCAATGAATAGTGCATTAGTCTCCACATGTTGGTTGTGACCGCCCATTTGGTTGGTCATTGGGCCAAGGCCTAGTCCGCAAAAGCCTTTAGCTAAAAAAGGCATAGTTTGAAATTTTTTAATCACCAAATATAATTTTATTCAAAAAATTTGCAACCATACATAATTATTTTCAAAAATCCATATAGAACTATTTTAAAAATTCCTTTATTATTTTCTTACAAATCCATAGGATATAAGGAACCTTCTAAGGATACCCCTACGTCACAAGGCTATAAATTCTTCTAAGGAACCTTTGATCCAGAGGGCAAAGGAGAAGTATGTTATAAAAATGTATGAACTTTTATTTCTTCTTATTTTTTGTTGACTCAAGGGTATCTCTGCAATCCAACCCAATGCCCAACCCGCCTTACTTTGTTCTTACATTCTGCCAAGTTGAGGTCAGAAAGTGGTGAGTTGGGTCACAGTTATAGAAATTCTTCTAAAGAACCTTTGATCCAAAAGAGAAGGATGCTATGTTACTTAATACGAACAAATTGTTGATGTATCAATCAATAAGTACATTAAAATCACATTATGATTTTTTGTAAATTGGCCTTAAAATAATCAAAATTTTCCAATCTAAACCTCTTTCAAAGACAATAAAAATGTATGAATTTCTATTTCTATCTTATTTGTTGACTCGGGGGTATCCCTATGACCCAACCCAATGCCAAATCCGCCTTACCTTAGTCTTACATTTTGCCAAGTTGGGGTCAAAAAGCAGTGAGTTGAGTCACAAACATAAATATTCTTCTAAGGTTCATTTGATCCAACTTAGGAAAAAAATGATGTTATGTTAATATGAATAGATTGTTGGTGTATAAATCAACAAGTACACTAAAATCACATTATGATTTTTTTGTAAATTGGCCTCCAATTAATCAAAATATTCCAATCCAAATCCCTTTTAAAAATAATAAAAATGTATGGACTTCTCTCTCTTTTTATTTTGTTGACTCAGGTGTATGCCTGTGACCCAACTCAATGCCCAACCCACCTTACCTTGGTCTTACATTTTGTCAAGTTGGGGTCGAAAAGGGGTAGGCAGGGTCACAAGGATATAAATTCTTCTAAGGAACCTTTGATCAAAGGGCAAATGAGAAGTATGTTATAAAAAGGTATGAACTTTTATTTCTTTTTTTTTTTGTTCACTTAGGGGTATCTCTGTGATCCAACCCAATGCCCAGCCCACCTTACCTTGGTCTTACATTCTGCCAAGTTGGGGTCAAAAAGGGGTGAGTTGAGTCACAATGATAGAAATTCTTCTAAAGCTCCTTTGATCCAAAAGGTAAAGGAGAAGGATGTTATGTTACTTAATATGAACGGATTGTTGGTGTATCAATCAATAGGTACACTAAAATCGCATTATGATTTTTTTTATAAATTGGCTTCAAATTAATTAAAATTTTCTAATTTAAACCTTTTTCAAAGACAATAAAAAATGTATGAATTTCTCTTTCTTCGTATTTTTTGTTGACTCAAGGGTATCCCTACAACCCAACCCAACGCCCAATCCATCTTACATTGGTCTTACATTCTGCCATGTTGGGGTTGGAAAGCAGTGAGTTGAGTCACAACGATAAATATTCTTCTAAAGCTTATTTGATCCAATTTGGGAAAATGAGGATGTTATGTTAATATGAATGGATTGTTGGTGTATCAATCAACAAGTACACTAAAATCACATTATATTTTTTTTGTAAATTGGCCTCCAATTAATCAAAATATTCCAATCCAAATCCCTTTGAAAGATAATAAAAATGTATGAACTTCCCTCTCTTATTTTTTGGTTGACTTAGGTGTATCCCCATGACTCAACCCAATGTCCAACCCGCCTTACCTTGGTCTTACATTTTTCCAAGTTTGGGTTGAAAAAGGGTGGGAAAGGTTATAAGGATATAATTTTTTCTAAGGAACCTTTGATCCAAAGGGTAAAAGATAAGTATCTATTCAATCCAACCCAATGCCCAATCTACCTTACCTTGGTCTTACATTCTGCCAAGTTGGGGTCAGAAAGAGGTGAGTTGGGTCACAGTGATAGAAATTCTTCTAAAGCACCTTTGATCCAAAAGGTTAAGGAGAAAGATATTATGTTACTTAATACAAATAGATTGTTGGTGTATCAATTAATAGATATACTAAAATCACATTATGATTTTTTTGTAGATTGGTCTCAAATTAATCAAAAAAATTCAATTTAAACCTCTTTCAAATACAATAAAAATGTATGAATTTCTTTTTCTTCATCTTTTTTGTTGACTCAGGGGTATCTCTATGACCCAGCCCAATGCCCAATCTGCCTTACCTTGGTCTTACATTCTGCCAAGTTGGGGTCAGAAAGCGGTGAGCTAGGTCACAAGGATAAATATTCTTCTAAGGCACATTTGATCCAATTTGGGCAAAGGAGGATGCTATGTTAATATGAATGGATTGTTGGTGTGTCAAACAACAAGTAACTAAAATTACATTATGATTTTTTTATAAATTGGCCTCCAATTAATCAAAATATTTCAATCCAAATCCCTTTGAAAGATAATAAAAATGTATAGGCTTCTCTCTCTTCTTTTTTGGTTGACTCAACTGTATCCCCGTGACATAGCCCAATGTCCAACTCGCCTTACCTTGGTCTTATAGTTTTTCCAATTTTGGGTCAGAAAGGGGTGGGTAGGGTCACAAGGATATAAATTATTTTAAGAAACCTTCAATCCAAAGGGCAAAGGAGAAGTATGTTATAAAAAGGTATGAAATTTTATATCTTCTTTTTTGTTGACTCAAAGGTATCTCTGCGACCCAACCCAACACCCAACTAGCCTTACCTTGGTCTTACATTCTACCAAGTTGGGGTCGAAAAGGGGTGAGTTGGATCACAATGATAGAAATTCTTCTAAAGAACCTTTGATCCAAAAGGTAAAGGAGAAGGATGTTATGTTACTTAATATAAATAGATTGTTGGTGTATCAATCAATAGGTACACTAAAATCGTATTATAATTTTTTTGTAAATTGGCCTCAAATTAATCAAAAAAATTCAATCTAAACCTCTTTCAAAGATAATAAAATGTATGATTTTTTTTTCTTTTTTCATCTTTTTGTTGATTCAGGGGTATACCTATGACCTAGCCCAATGCCCAATCCACCTTACCTTGGTCTTGCATTTTTCCAAGTTGAAGTTGAAAAGTGGTGAGCTAAGAAACAAGGATAAATATTCTTCTAAGACACATTTGATCCAACGTGGGCAAAGCATGATGCTATGTTAATATGAATGAATTGTTGGTGCATCAATCAACAAGTACACTAAAATCACATTATGATTTTTTTATAAATTGGCCTCCAATTAATCAAAATATTCCAATCCAAATCCCTTTCAAAGATAATAAAAATGTATGGACTTCTCTCTCTTCTTATTTTGTTGATTCAGGTGTATCCCCGTGACCCAACTCAATGTCCATTCCACCTTAGCTTGGTCTTACATTTTGCTAAGTTGGAGTTGGAAAGGGGTGGGAAAGGTCACAAGGATATAAATTTCTTCTAAGGAACCTTTGATCCAAACGGCAAAGGAGAAGCATGTTATAAAAAGGTATGCATTTTTATTTCTTCTTTCTTTTGTTGGCTCATGGGTTTCTCTGTGATCCAACCGAACGTCCAACCCACCTTACCTTGGTCTTACATTCTGCCAAGTTGGGGTCGGAAAGGGGTGAGTTGGGTCACATTGATAGAAATTCTTCTAAATCACCTTTGATCCAAAAGGTATAAGAGAAGGATGTTATGTTACTTAATACAAACAAATCGTTGGTGTATCAATCAATAGATACACTAAAATCGCATTATGATTTTTTTGTAAATTGTTCTCAAACTAATCAAAAATTTTGAATTTAAACCTCTTTCAAAGACAATAAAAATGTATGAATTTATTTTTTTCCATCTTTTTTGTTGACTCAGGGGTATCCCTACGACCCATCCCAATGCACAATCCACCTTACTTTGGTCTTATATTTTTCCAAGTTGGGGTCGGAAAATGGTGAGTTGGGCCACAAGGATAAATATTCTTCTAATGTGCATTTGATCCAACTTGGGAAAAAGAGGATGCTATGTGTAGACATGCAAAATTAACATTATGCATTCGATCGGATTCAGTCAAATTAGGTCTCACATTAGGCCCATTCATCACTTTCATCCATTCATTAAATAATCTCATTTATCAAATAAGCATTATCATTCAACCTTCATCTTGCATCATCCATTTAATTAAATAAATCAGGACTTTATTTAAATCAAACCCAAATCATATTCCATCATTTTCTGAATTAAATAAATCAAAAATCGAAGTCTTAAAAGTCAACTCAACTAATCAGCATTAAATCAGCATAATCATCATCTATTTAATCTAACCTTGATTAAATGTTAATCCCATCCCACTTGCATTATCTAGATCTAGCCACTTGCACAATAAATCATTTTTATTGATTTATTAAAACACTAATTTTCCCTCAACATGACAAGTCAAACATGGTATTTATTGTTGTTTTTCTTGTCCCCCTCTCAAAATTTATTGCAAATTCAAATTCAAATTCTCCCTCTCATGGGCACTCTTCCCAAATCTTGCACAACCATTGACCACTCATCATTTGACAAGTGTCATCTCCTCATTGGAGGATCTTTAGTCCCACATTCACCATCTTGGCCAATCTCTCATCAAGAAAATCTATAAAATAGGGCCTTCATTCTCATTCATGGATACACAATTTTATGCAAGGTTACTCTCTTCATTTGAGATTTGATCTTGTTCATTTCAATCCATCATCTCCATTTGCATTTTATCATCTTGAGCTTTGATCAAGGGTTGGGAAAGGGTCACTAGCACATGTGACACCAATCCAACATGGAATAGGTGATTATCATGCTTTTGAAATGTCTTTTTGATGTTGTTTTGTTACTTGTGGCATTTCTTTAGCATAGGTATTTTATTTTATGGAGGTATTTGCAGATTTGTGTGTTTAGACTAGCCCTTCTAATGAGTTTTTGAGGTTGGTCTTACATTATAGATTTAGGGTACTTCATCATGGCACTAGAAGGAGGGCCTCTTTGGTATTTTTGATTTATGTTTCTACATTTTACATATTATCACATGTCTTCATGAATCAATACATTCCATGTTTCGGTATTAGGACGTGACTTTTCTTTCGCCTGCTAATAGAATCTGCCTAAAAGTCAGTCTTTTCAAGGGTCTATTATGTGCGTATACTATGAAATATGTCTATAAATACTTATGTCAAAAGGAAATACCTTTAGATCTGCCTTTCTCTGTCTTTGAAAGCTATATGTAGCGTAGCTCATTTATTGCTTGGCCTGCACATTTCTGGCCAATAGCAAAATGTCTAATTTCTGCGCATATCTTTCTAAATCTTAAGAAATTTCTTTCAGCCATTCTATCAAATGGCTCGTGTGTGCATACCCTGCAAATTGCATATATCTAATATCTTGTGACTTATGCAGATATCCTTCATGTGGCATCTCTTTAAGCAATGTTTCTCTTGAGGCATAATCCCGCGTTTGTCTTGTTGTCTTCTCCATAGGTTTGCGCATTTATCTTGTGACTTATGCATTACAAAATGCTAGGGCATACTTGCTGATGGTTGTCCATGAAACTACTTTAATTTGGAAAATTTTCATCCTGTAGTCAAAGTCCATCATTGCTTAAACTTGCCTAAATCCCATGAATTTTCGTATGGCCATGTGCAATGCACAAATATTCCTCTAAATCCACCACTAATCACTTATTTCCCATATGCTTGGCGAAACCTCTTGATTGGTCTAATATACTTAATAGTTGGATTTTCTTTATGTATAAGAAATTCGATACCTTGTTAATTCCTTTAGCTTTCCGTATGGCTGGCATCTGAATTTGTGGTTATGGCAGTCAAGTATTGGATGCAGGCCAAGCCTTCTAGAGGTGGTCTTATTGTTTAGTGCAGCGCAATTCTTATACCCAGTTGAAGCGTAACTTGCTATGATGGCTACCATGATATCTCGTTTTGAGGTTTTGTTTGAATAATTCATAAGCCCGCTCAATACACCCATATTTTCAGTGCGCTCAATCTGTGTAATTTACTTCCAACTGAAACCTCTTAAGTACTCAAATGCAGTAGTTGGTATAAGAAATTTGTCGGTCACTACTTATTGCATTTCACATATCCTTGTGTTGTACGACATTATCTAATTAAATCTCCTGCTTTGGCATCAGCTGTGGGGTAACCTGCTATGTGTTCTACTATGTGTTCTTGTTGATAGATGTGATAGCATAGTGAAGAAATGCCGTGTAGAAACGCTGTTCTTACTGGCAGATTTAAATTTTCTGTGCAATCATTTGGGTGCAGCTGTACACCTATCGATTGCATCAATTTGAAATGGGTGCATTAAATCTATTAATGCAGTAAGGGAACATCTGATGCTTAGTGACATTAAATACGCCTCTTCAAGAGGTAGCGATTATTTGGTGGGCACTACAATACAGAGAGACTTGAGAGAGACTTGTGAGATCCAGACTGTCTATATTTTAGGATGACTGAGTAAATTCTGAGGTTATACCTTTTCACAAATATCTATGCTACAAGTTGTGATCGATTCTCATTAATATTATGATTCTTATCATTAATGTTTGACTGTGTAGAGTGGATTGTCCTATCAAATTCACAGGTTTATCTTTGCTTCAAAGATTTAGTGGCTACCTTCCTTTATCATTTCATGTGATTCAAAGGACAAAATCTTCCCAAGTACCTGCCACGTACATTTATTTGCTGGTATAAATTTGTGCTAGCGTAGCTTTCTTCTTGAAAATCAATTAATGCAATTAGGCACATTGCATGTATAACCAAATGCAAGAATAAGGGTGCTTTCCAATAAAAAAAAATTCTCATCATTGCTGATATTTTATTGATTTTACAGGTTGAAACAAATAAACAAAGTTGTTTGACTTCTATAAAGGATTGTAAAATATGATATCATGTGTCGTTTTGGAGAGATGTTTTAAAATTCTGAAAACAAGTATCCTTTATAAAAGTGTGTGTGGATTAACATTTGTTATTGGGTTAATTCCTTATCAATTTTGTTAAAATGGTTTCATCAAATGGTTAAACACTTCTTGTGTATACTTTTATCACTTATTATAGAAAGTTGCCTAAACTCTTGTTTGTAAATTTTCTATAGGTACCAAAAGCGAACAAAGGCAAGTGAACAAGGTATAAGAAAAGCGAAAAGTCAACAAGGAGGAGGCTAGCAAACGAAGACGAAAGGAGGACGATTTTTTTTGAAAACACAATGTGTTTTTTAACACTTTAAGTGTTGATCAACACTACTGAACACGAAGTTGTTTATCTTTTCGTTTTAGAACACTAATTTTCATTTGGGTCTAAAACGAACAATTTGATTTTCATTGCAAAGGGCTTAAAATGAATCTTAGGACAAATGCACTAGATTTTGTTTGAGGTTAAGAATTGAACAATCAAAACTCACACTTCATTTTGGTGCTTAAAACAAACTCACAATTGCTTTGAAGGGTATAAAACGAACAAGTGCTTGATTTGTGTGATTTTGTCTTTTGAGTGCGTATCCTCTCCCCTTGCACTTTGTGCGATCTAGGGTGCAAGAGAAACACTCAAAATAGATTTTATTGCTTTGAAACACTTCAATTTGGGCTTAAAAATTGAACATCTTGTGCAAGTGTGAGTAGGGGCATTTTCACGTACATTCTCTTTCTTTGTGCCATCAAATATCTATCGAGTTACGGATTGTGTCTTTGCTCGCTTTTGTTTATCTTAAAGGGCCTGCCTTGGGGAAAAAGTACTCACCCAAGGGACGACTCAACCGGTAACACTCTAAAGCCAAGAGTATTTCCAGCCGGGATATAAATGAGGGTTTTGGTTAAACGCCATAATCACGCGGTTATTCGATGGATCCGAAGGGGACTCTTGTCGTATGGGTCAATCTCCACGAACGGAAAGTCCTTACTAGAACCCATGTGCTAGAATTTGCCAAAATACTTAATCTATTTGTTGGTGCAAAAGGTTGTTCTAAAGCCACCCCACACTCTTACGGTCTTCTAGTAGAGATGGAAAGCATGCCATGGGAGTTTCATGGGTGTTGATGCTTTCTGCCCCATTGACGTTAATGAGCCGTGGAGGGGAGCCAATGGGGTCAAGCATCTAACCATCTGGCTAGAGATAAGCGTAGCGGACTTGTCCAAGTGGGAATCCAACAAATATTGTCTTACACATCCATAGGGCTTGTAATTATTCTTTGTTTGAAAACACAAGGTTGTATTCAAAAATATTTTGCAAAACAAACATTCAACATGATTCTCAAAATTTCAAACCCTCTTTAAGACAAATATCATTGACTCAATCCATATGTTATGCTTTCCTGGATTCACGTCAGAGGTTCCTAAGCATTGGATTATACCTCTCAATTTGTCTTCTTAAGTAAACAATAGGAAAACCCTTGCCTTAAGTTCATTGAATTTCCACATAAAATATCTTGTGGGGTTTAAAGAAATTAAGACATTGGACATCTTAGTTTGAAACCTTAATCAAAGAGAGTGTTTTTGGTAAAATAAATCCATTAAGCAAAGCTAAGCAAAATGAACTTTCATGTGTGTTGAAGACTCCAAATCCCAAAAGCACAAATCATTGATTGGAAATCCAAAATGTTCAAATCATTTCTTGGTTACAAAGATCTTTAGGAAGCATATGCATGCTCTTCAATACCTAGGTCTAGGAAAACAAAGTGGTCTTTTTAGGTTCATCTAGGGATCAAAACAAATCAAACCTCTTTCATACATCTTTCAAAACATCAAATCCATCTCACAACTCATCTTTTGAAAAACCTTGAAATCATCCTTGAAGTACTAGGCTTTATGACAAAATCAAGCAATCATCCAAACTCATTGAGACCAAGTCCTTGAAAACATTTATCAAAACACCTTTGGCTAGGAATGTGTAAATGCATCCTTTTGCATATCCTTAGTCAAAGTCATCCAAATCATCTTGTCTAGCTTAGTGTATGTAGATGAATCCTTCTCCATATACTTAGTGAAACAATCATCTTGTTTGGGTAGGTGTGGGTAGATGCATCCTTCTCCTCACACATATCCAAATCATCATCCTTTGAACACAACTATCCTTTAGATCATTATCAAACATCTTAGGGTCTTTTTGTTCAAAATCAAAATCAAAATCCAAATCAAGATCAAGGACAAAATCTCAAAATCCAAAACATCAAACCAATTAAAGAATCCAAAGTCCTAGCATTTCATTCAAGATTTATCAAAAGCCAAAAACATCCATAACATCCATCTTTGAACATCACCATCATATCATCATCACATTTGATCCTAAAAGCATCCTAAAACTTTCACTTTGGGACATAAAATAGGGATTAATCCAAGGAATCAAGAGATTCATCTCCCATATTCTCGAAGATTGATCCTTGTTTTATGGTTCAAATGAGATCTCAATACAAGAAGAGTATGGAAGCCCACAAAGAAACTCCCACTTCAAGTGACCTTAGCCAAACAAACGCAGAAATGAATCTCGCAGAATCAAGCAATCCATTGATCCCCTCATCATCACAAAACCCACAAGAAGAAAATCAAGGGGAAGACCTCACCTTTGGAATGTCTCAAAGAAATAGCTGAAATGCTCCAAAATCCGATAACCATAGAATCATCAACATCATGATGAGACTCAACCCTTCGTTGTACATGCTTGAACTAGCAAAACAAGGGGCCAAGTTGCCTTCGGATTTTGATGTGACCACTATAGTAGAGACATCTTTCCACCAATCTCATCCACCATCCCCATTTCATCTACACCTCCATCCCAAAACGTCACACAAAACATTCCAAAAATCACGACATCGATTGCTCCAACTCAACCAAATTCAACAAGGGAAACACATTCCTCAATGAACTTCAATCACATCCCCTTGTGAATAACCAAAACTTGGACGCAAACACCACAGGGGAACAAAACATCTTCCATAATCCATTACACCAAAATGTTCCTCTCACTTTACATTATGACCTATCATCAACATCTTTTCACGGAGCACCACAAACCCCCCTCCTCACAAATTCACAAGAGGAGGGAGACATATTCGGACCAGGGGGCATTTTCAACACCACAACACTTTTGAAAGGATTCACCCCCCTTACATTTCCACCTCTCCCACCATCACCATTGTCATCTACACCACTCCTTGGTCTAGGGCTTCCTCCCCTACCAAGTATCAATCAAACATACATCCCAACTATCAATCAAAACATCTTGCCAAACGCTCAAAAATTATTGTTGACATCACAACAACAAACAACAAACACACAAGCAATGGTAACATCATCAAACACCCCCACAACATTGCAAAGCATGGTCTCTCAAGGACCAATCACATCAACGATGCCACTTACCACATCAACAACACCATCCACCAATCACGCAATCAACATGACAACACCATCCACCAACTAAATAATCAACACAACATCATCATCTACCACCATTCCAAATCCACCACCACCAACATTCACCACATCAAACCAATTCGACACAACATTACAAGCTGCTTTTCAAAGAGGATACCAACAAGTGCAGAAACAAAAAGCCGTGCAACAAGCTGCTCAAGCTACGCAAGCTGCCAAAGCTACACAAGCCGCAATACAAGCGCAACAAGTGCAACAATCCCAAGCTTTATTGCAACAATAACAACAACAAGCTGCCCAAGCCGCGCGAGCATTGCAAGCACAAAGGGTCACTCAAGCACAACTATTATTGCAACAACAAGCCGCACAAGTGCAAGCCCAAGCACAAGCTCAAGCGCAAGCACAACAAGCACAAGCACAAGCACAACTTCTTGCACAAGCAGCGCAATTGCAAGCGTATCAGCAAGCACTAAAGCAATACCAAGATCAGCAAGAAGCAGCAGAATTGGCAACCCAACAACAAGCGTTGTGGGAACAAGAACAAGCAGAACAACAAGCATTGTTAGAACAACAACAAGTGCAACAGCAAGCAGAACAACAAGCGTTGTTAGAACAACAACAAGTGCAACAACAAGCAAAAATCCTAGCGCAACAACAACAAAAGCAACAACAAGCATTGTTCATCCAAAAGCAAGTAGAAGCCTACTTCGCCCGCCACAACATACCGATACCATTGAACAATGCACAAACCAAACCACCCATCCAAACCATGATTGCAACACCCCAAAACACATTCATCTCACCCCTTGATCCTCAGAATGATATGACGACACAATTCAAGTTACTCTCGCAACAAGTACTTGATCTTCAATCAGGGCGAACAACCAAAACGCAAAGTAACTTGTGTCCCTATCCATTTGATAGGAGCCTAGACATGAAACCATTCCCTAAGGGATTTGAGATCCCTAAATTTGAAAAATATCGAGGGACGGGAAACCCTGAAGATCACATTAGGGAATTCCAGGTTCATTGTATGGAGGTTGCATATGACGATATCTACTTATCTGATGCGGCTATTCCCTAGGAGCTTAGCAGGAGATGCTATAGAATGGTTCTCTCGCTTACCTTCAGGCATTAGGACATTCGAAGAAATTAGAGACATATTCATTAGAAACTATGCATGTAACATTACAATGGATGTTAGTCTCGAAGAACTCTACACTCTGAAACAAGGAAATAATGAATCCTTCGCTTCATTTCTTCAACGATGGCGATCCAAGGCCAATCGGAGCAAATGGACCATGCCAGAAGAGCAACAAGTTTGCACAATCATTACCAACCTTGAAAGCCGCTTGTCATTTCACCTCAAGGTTCAGGGAATCACCACCTATGATCAATTGATCTCCAAGGAGCTTAGCATCGAAAGAGCCCTTGCAACCCAGCCCATCGAATCAACATCATATCACGAATCACAAAACAATCACCCACCATCAAACTACAACGATAAACCTCGAACATGAGAAACAAAAACATCACTAATAATGGTGTCGTAGATGCCAAGGTGGTCATTAGTGGTCCACGCCAAAATACACCCGCACCGCAAATCCAACCACAACGCCAAAACACTCATCACACAACATATCAACTCAACAATAATCCCACCATCAATAACGTCAACGACCAAAGAGGACCACCTCAACGCAAAACATACCCCAAACGAAAATACACTACTTTGGGGGAACCACTTGAGGACATCATGAAAAAGCTAATCGACGAAAAACTCATTCAAGCTCCTACATTTGAGAATTACCAAGAACTTGATGTCAAACCTCCTTGGTACAATGAAAATCAACTGTGTGAATTCCAAAAAATCAAAGGCCACACCACAAACAATTGTATGAGACTAAAGAACATCATCCAAGATCTCATCGACAAAAGAATCATAAATGTGCAAGCACCTACTGGGAATCAGGATCTTAAAATCTACACAAATCTGATGCCGAATCATGGCAACAAAGGGAATAACAAGGATAAAGGAAAAGGCAGTGTAAATCATGTATACAAAATAGTTGTTGCCAACCTCAATGAAAACTGCATGGTCATCACCATCAAGGGCGCCCATGCTGAAGACTGTGGAGTCACCACAAGAGGCGGAAAAGTCACCATCGTAGGATCATCCCAACCCAATAGAGTCCCTTCATCAAGAGTTGTTCCGTATAGTTACAATGTTGTAGACCAACTCAAGAGAACGCCAGCACACATCTCCATCATGGAGTTGTTAAAAATGTCATCGGCCCATAAAAAGATCCTTGAGGAAGCATTAGCCTCATCTACCGTCCCCGCAGACCTCGATGCGGAACAATTCCAAGCTATGGTTTGAAACATCATAACACCTAATCTCCTTACATTTTCTGACCAAGAATTTCCTGCCCAACCATCTCACAATCGTGCACTTCACTTGGAGGTTATTGTGAACAAAAGCAAAATCAAAAGGGTCCTGGTGGATGGAGGTGCAGGTTTGAACATTTGTTCTTTTAGCCTCATCAAGCAGTTAAAGATATCAGAAGATTCCATTGACAAAGAAAAGGGCATAACAATAAGAGCATATGATGACCAAGAAAGAGTGTCACAGGGCACAATTAAGCTCCCTATCCAAGTAGGGCCAACACTTATGGAAACCACCTCTCAGGTCCTAGACCTTGACTTACCATACAACATTCTCCTGGGACGCCCATGGATCCATGCAATGAAAGCCGTAGCATCAACCTTCCACCAATGTGTGAAATTCACACATAATGGACAAGAGGTTACCGTCCATGGAGATCCTGAGCCGTTTTCATACTGCAAGAACCTTAAAGCCAAATATTACAAAATCTCCCAAGTGTCAAAAAATGATGAGGGCCCATCCACATCATACATCGATCCCGCCACTCTCACGTCCACTTCTGCGACAGAGACACCCACCATTCCCACCATATCCAATATCAAGCTAATCATCCAAGAGGACGGTTGTGGAAGTTATAGTCTCCCTAACAATGCTTTTGTGATAGGAGAGTTACCACAATCTCCAAGATCATGAGGACGTCCACAAGAAAATCAAGCTCCCACATCTCAAACCTATCCTCAAAATTATCCTGAATTCACAAGGTGGGGAGACCTTGGCCATGAGGTAATTGAAGTAGATCCATCAAACATGTTGTATCAAGATGAAAGATTGACACCTCAATTACCAATGGATGAAAGAAGCAGAGGCCTACACATGATGCTTGCGATGGGCTATGACCGAAACCAGAGATTGGGAAAAAATGACAACGGCCTTATAATACCTATCATGCCGGAGACGCGACCCATAACAAATCTTGGTCTTGGATGTGCCACTCTGAGAATAACCATACGTGGCCGAAGTCCTCTGGTTAGAGCCGCTAATGTTTCTCCTCAGCCAGTAATAGTACAACTACACTCACCAATACCCATAGGGACAGATAGGCATAATTTTATCATTGAGCCCTATATTAGTAGAGATGACAAAGATACCTTATCCAACCTACCTAGGTTATTCAAAGATACCACCCTTTGCATGATTAGTACCTTATCTTTCGAATCCAATCATCAAAATCATGAGATCCGCTTAGTCTATCCCCAATTGATCAACTATGACCAACAAGGACCACCAGTTCTCGATATATTTGAAAACGATGAAGTGCTCTTAGAATTCATGGGGTTGAGGGATAACATTCCAGATGGAGATCACAAGGCATGATTCATAATGGAGTTGGACACACACGCCTACTATGGGGAAACGATTGAATCCTTTAGTCGCAAAAGTGAGAAACTAAGAATCATATCCAAGTCCTTGAGTGAAAACCACACTGTGGCACTCTCTAACAACAAAATAGTAAAAATAAAGGACGTATCCAACGGTGAAAACCTCTTTGAGGTGCCTGAGGATGAAGGATTCAATCTTCCCCTAAGAGCCATTCATTAAGAGAAGTCAGCAGTCTTGGCCGAAAAATGCAACCCAGTCAACTTAGGAACAGAGGAGACCCCGCATATAACATTCTATGCAGAATCACTATTATCAGAAGAGCAAGAACTCCTAGCAGCATTCCTAAGGGAAAGACAAATAAACTTCGCATGGAGTTATGCGGATATGCCAGGACTTGATCCAAATACTGTGGTCCACCACCTAGCGGTGTATCTAGATGAAAAACCTGTCAGACAGAAGCTTCGCAAAATGCATCCTCAAATTGCTTTGTTAGTCAAAATGGAGCTCAAAAAGCTATTAGATGCAGGATTTATCCGACCAATTGATTATGCAGAATGGGTGTCAAATTTGGTACCTATTTCAAAACCTGACGGAGCTATCAGAATCTGCACAGATTTCAGAGATTTGAACAAGGCATGTCCCAAGGATGATTTCCCACTCCCCAACATCGACATGATAGTAGACATGACAGTAGGGCACGAGATGCTATCATTAATGGACGGATTTTCAGGATATAACCAGATCATGATAGAAAAAGAAGACCAACACAAGACGGCTTTCACTTGTCCGTGGGGGACCTACTACTGGAACATGATGCCATTTGGTCTAAAGAACGCAGGAGCAACCTATCAAAGGGCCATGACATTGATATTTCATGATATGATTCACAAAATAGTTGAAGACTATGTCGACGCATATCCTAGCAAAGTCAAGAAAAGACAAGATCATATAGCAACCCTAAGTGCTATCTTGACAGATTTTGAGGAATACAAGGTCAGACTAAATCCCAAGAAGTGCGTCTTCGGCGTGCAATTAGGAAAATTACTAGGATACATAGTCTCCATGAGGGGTATCGAGGTGGATCCTGCAAAAGTCAAAGCAATCCTTGAGATGGAAGCACCAAGGAATCTAAAACAACTGAGAGGCCTCCAAGGAAGGCTCCAATCCATTAGAAGGTTCATAGCACAATTGGTAGACAAGCAGAACCCATATTTGCACCTTCTCCACAAGGGGGTATCATACAAATGGGATACAAAATGCGAAGAGGCATTCAACAAGATAAAGGAATATCTACTGACACCTCCAGTGTTAATGCCACCTATCCCTATTACTGGATCCTATATGTCCTAAAGAATACACAGTTGTTCGTGATGAGCCTCTTCTTGCTCAACATGATGAAAACGCGAA